>JAJOZX010007439.1:200000-210127 GCA_023014485.1 Bathynomus jamesi | reverse complement strand
TTTGAAGCGAATCTGAGTGGGTGATGGGTCAGGAGCACTGCACGATAACGCTCGCATTGGCCCCATTCGCTTACAGTGCCTCCAATGACTACAAGTTTGAGTTCACGGCTGAGGATTTAGCCCTGTTTGATGCAATTGAGCCGGAAGAAAACGCAAAGGGGCCAATGCGTGCGTTATCGCGCAGTTCTCAGGAGCTCTTCACCTATGTGCAGCCACCACGAGCAGATATTACCCCATCGCTGGATGGTCCATCTGCCCAGGCAGCTACGAGATCGCCCGAACCATGCGAAAGGGCCTCGAACTTTGAGTTCAGTTCGACAACATCCACGACGCATACAGTACACGTGACGTGAATAGGCTCTAACACGGTAATAATAATAATAATAACAACATTAATAATGGTAAATAAACACATTACAAGAATTGTTATACAGGGTGTCCCAAAAGTCTCCATACATATGGAAACTTAGCAATTTTTAGCAAAATGTAACTTTATTTACAAAACATTCTCTACGTGATTGCCATTTCTTTGTAAACACACACGGATGCGTCTCTCCCACTCATGGTGAACTCGTGTTAACACATTTGGTGTTATGGTTGTAATTGCACTTCGAATTCGTTACTTTAGGCGATCCATGTTCTGTATCTTTTCCTGGTACATTACGTCCATAACACCAAATGTGTTAACACGAGTTCACCATGAGTGGGAGAGACGCATCCGTATGTGTTTACAAAGAAATGGCAATCATGTAGAGAATGTTTTGTAAATAGTGTTACATTTTGCTAAAAAGTGCTAATTTTCCCTATGTATGGAGACCTTTGGGACACCCTGTAGTCTGTAATTAAGTGTTAGCATAAAATAATGTGGACCTTGTCCACATAAAAAAAAATTACTAGATTTTGCTTTTCCGCTGATATACATAGATATATAGATATATATATATATAGATATAGATATAGATATAGATATACAGGGTGGGCCGTAAGTTTCCATACATAGGAAAAATAAACATTTTGTTATGGACAACCATTTTTATTTATATAATATGCTCTACATGGTTGCCATTGTTTTGAAAACACATTTCAATACGTGTTCCCCACTGTTGATGAACACGCATTAGCACAGTTGACGTTATGCTTGTAATGGCGTTGGTGATACGTCCCTTTAGATGATTTATGTCTCGTATCTTTTCCTGATACACCATGGCCTTCAAGTGCCCCCAAAGATAGAAATCAAGGGGGGTGAGATCTGAGGATCTGGGAGGCCACTCCAAAGGACCACGCCGACCAATCCAAGCATCCGGAAACTGCTGATCCAAATACCGACGCACGTGAAGACCATAATGAGGTGGAGCTCCATCTTGCTGGAAGTAAACTGGGAAGTTACCTTCCTCGTTTAGCAGGGATGGGAAAATCTCTTCTTGCAACATGTTAAGATACCTTTCGGCATTAAGATTTCCACTGACAAAAATTGGTCCAATAATTCTGTCACCCCATATCCCGGCCCACACCATCACTTTACCGGCACCTTGCATCTTCGTCGGACTCAGCCAGTTAGGGTTAGCATTACTCCAATAACGTATGTTTTGCCGATTAACCTCTCCATTGACGTAAAAATTTGCTTCATCAGTAAACAAGATCTTACGTCAAACGCATATTCTTAGGGTATCTGAAACATAAAAACAAACGTTTAATTTTTCCTATGTATGGAAACTTACGGCCCACCCTGTAGATAGATAGATAGCCTAGCAAAAGGTCGGCGCTACGCGCCGATTTTGCTAAATGTGCGGTGCTTTGGCTGAATTGTGGACCTACGGCGTATTTTATTTTGAACATCAGTAGCTCTTTATCTGGATATCATTCCTATTCCTCTCACCTTGGGCCTCAGTAATTGGGGTGCCTGCGGCCTTCCAGTTACTGGCAAACCAATTATTCATTCAATAAAACTACAGAAAAGAACGCAGCCACGAAAATCTAAAGCTTCACAAATCTTAATACAATGAACTCGGATTTGAAGCCTAAGATTTTCATGACTGCGTTCATTTCTATAGTTTTATTGACCAAATAACTGAACCGACAGTAATTGGGGGGCCCTGCGGCCCGCCAAATCATAGTTTTCATTGTTTCGAGTGCATCAATAATATTGTTATACAGGGTGGGCCGTAAGTTTCCATACATAGGAAAAATTAAACGTTTGTTTTTATGTTTCAGATACCCTAAGAATATACGTTTGACGTAAGATCTTGTTTACTGATGAAGCAAATTTTTACGTCAATGGAGAGGTTAATCGGCAAAACATACGTTGTTGGAGTAATGCTAACCCTAACTGGCTGAGTCCGACGAAGATGCAAGGTGCCGGTAAAGTGATGGTGTGGGCCGGGATATGGGGTGACAGAATTATTGGACCAATTTTTGTCAGTGGAAATCTTAATGCCGAAAGGTATCTTAACATGTTGCAAGAAGAGATTTTCCCATCCCTGCTAAACGAGGAAGGTAACTTCCCAGTTTACTTCCAGCAAGATGGAGCTCCACCTCATTATGGTCTTCACGTGCGTCGGTATTTGGATCAGCAGTTTCCGGATGCTTGGATTGGTCGGCGTGGTCCTGTGGAGGGCCTCCCAGATCCCCAGATCTCACCCCCCTTGATTTCTATCTTTGGGGGCACTTGAAGGCCATGGTGTATCAGGAAAAGATACGAGACATAAATCATCTAAAGGAACGTATCACCAACGCCATTACAAGCATAACGTCAACTGTGCTAATGCGTGTTCATCAACAGTGGGGAACACGTATTGAAATGTGTTTTCAAAACAATGGCAACCATGTAGAGCATATTATATAAATAAAAATGGTTGTCCATAAAAAAATGTTTATTTTTCCTATGTATGGAAACTTACGGCCTTGTAGTGTTCCATTAGTTGTGATAAGCATGATCTTCCTGACCGGAATCGATGTTGGTTATCATTTTTTTTTCTGAGTTTCCCCATTAACCCCACCCCCCCCCATTACCCCACCCTTCTCCCCCTCCCCCATTACCCCACCCCTCTCCCCCAATACGCCCTCCCCCCACCAATTTTTTTTTCTGAGTTTCCCCATTAACCCCACCCTCTCCCCCATTACCCCACCCTCCCCCATTTTGTGCCAAAATTATGATTAAAAATGAAGAAATGGGAAGAACTGTACCCCTAAAAGGGGGGGGCAGGATTTATGTCAAAAGGTCGGCGCTACGCGCCTATTTTGCTAGATCTGCGGTGCTTCGGCTGAATTGTGGGCCTACGGCGTATTTTATTTTGAACATCAGTAGCCCTTTATCTGGATATCATTCCTATTCCTCTCACCTTGGGCCTCAGTAATTGGGGTGCCTGGCAAACCAATTATTCATTCAATAAAACTACAGAAAAGAAAGCAGCCATGAAAATCTAAAGCTTCACAAATCTTAATACAATGAGCTCGGATTTGAAGCCTAAGATTTTCATGACTGCGTTCATTTCTATAGTTTTATTGACCAAATAACTGAACCGACAGTAATTGGGGGCCCTGCGGCCCGCCAAATCATAGTTTTCATTGTTTCGAGTGCACCAATAATATTGTTATAGTGTTCCATTAGTTGTGATAAGCATGATCTTATTGACCGGAATCGATGTTGGTTATCATTTTTTTTTCTGTTTCCCCATTAACCCCACCCCCTCCCCCATTACCCCCACGCTTCCCCCATTACCCCCAAGGGGGGAAGGGGGCTGGCACCTTGCAAAGGATTTACTTTAATTTTTTTTGAAGGGGGCTGGCACCTTGCAAAGGATTTACTTTAATTTTGTTTTGGTTACATATATATATCGCATCTATTTTTCTGAGTTTCCCCATTAACCCACCCCTCCCCCATTACCCCACCCCTCCCCATTTTGTGCCAAAATTATGATTAAAAATGAAGAAATGGGAAGAAGTGTACCCCTAAAAGGGGGGGCAGGATTTATGTTAGGGAATTTTTTTTTAGCATGGGCACTGCGCAATAAAAAGACGCATCGAAAGTTGAAAACCGCATTGTTCTACACCAATTGTAGCGACCTGTAGGTGTGCGCAAAAAAACTGTTACATATATATATATATATAAGGCATTTCTGAAATAGTATATTAGATATATATAGATATATATATATATAGATATAGATATTATAGATATAGAGATATATAGATATAGATATGTAGATATAGATATAGATATATATAGATATATAGATATATATATATAGATATGTTATAATGTTTCAGACCAACAAAGACCCTAGGATCCACTCATGGCTGGTCTACCTAACTGTGTTCGTAATCGTGTATTGTGTATGTCCTCCGTGGTGGCGGAGGGGACCTACAATTTTACGTGGGTTCCGAACCACAAGAACATAAGAAACTTATTTAAAAACTGCCGGTAAATTGGCAACGACCAATTTTTACGAAACTAAATAATTATCAATTTAAAAATAATTAATTATCGGTTTAAAACTAAAGATAGAATCTCTCGGTCCAGAGGAGCAAGTCATAATAGACTACTATCCACAAATATGTTACATTCTATATCTATTTATAACAGACATGCAAATATATCAGATCCAAAGAATCCAGTCAATTTCATTACGGTATCCATCAAGTCACGGTTCATATCGATTGCGGACCAAGTCAAATTTACAACCATATACATTACAATATATACACGTACGAGGAAAAGTGTAGGTGTGGCTGTAAAGACTGTACAGTAATGTAGAAATGTGTGTGCACCCATTATGGGTCTCCCATTTAAAGGTGTTTGTGGGGCAAGTGAAGATCATGAGTTTTTCAATACCTCACAGTACTATGCGGGGCACCGCTCGGCAGAGGAATCTCTTTAAATGGGGTGTGTAAGGACAGAGAGTATCCCCTAACCCAAGACGCTGCCTCCCTATATCCCACAACACTTGTGTTGAGCTGTGGGATCTATCCCCACAAAGCCTTAATTTTACTACCATAAACTACACCCTTTCTATCAACATGCGCGTCCAATCGATTCTTAAACATGTTTATAGACGTGCTACTAATTACTTCTACCGGCAAACTATTCCAGCTATTTACTATTCTATGCGTAAAAAAGTTTTTCGCAACTGCTGTCTCGAACCTTCTACTTGTCAACTTACACCCGTTATTTCTAGTCCTATTATATTGAGATATTTCGAAAAAGCTATCTCTATCTACGTTATCAAACCCATTCATAATTTTGAAAACCTGGATTAGATCACCCCTTAACCTCCTAGTCTCGAGTGTAGTCAATTTTAACTCTTTAAGCCTATCCTCGTACGACTTTGACCTAAGAGACGGAATCATCTTAGTTGCTCGTCTTTGAACTCTTTCGATTTTGTCTATATCTTTGCGCATATGCGGATTCCAAAATTGGACCGCGTACTCGAAATGGGGTCTAACTAATGATTTATAAAGAGGAACTATAATATCGCGCGATTTGTACTCAAAATTTCGAGCTATAAAACCTAACACTTTGTTCGCCTTATTGACCGCCGCTGTACTTTGTTTCGCTACTTTTAAATCACCAGTGACTATAACTCCTAAATCTTTTTCCTGCTCTACGCTTGTTAAATCTTTCCCTGACATACTATACGCAAAATTACCGTTACGCGAACCTATATGCATAATTTTGCACTTATCCACGTTAAATCTCATTTGCCATGTGACTGACCAATCAACGATTTTATTCAGATCTTCCTGAATTTTACCTCTATCTTCGTCATTAATCGCCCTACCACCCAGATTCGTGTCATCCGCAAACTTTGAAACTACTGACTAGGCCGACATCTAAATCGTTAATATATATAAGAAAAAGCAAGGGGCCCAATACAGAACCCTGAGGAACGCCACTCGCTACATTAGCCCAACACGACTCCGCTCCATCAACGACCACCCTCTGTTTCCTGCCTCGCAACCATTCTTCTAGCCAATTTATTACTACACCCCTGATTCCATGAGCCTTAGTTTTTTCAATCAGTCTTTTGTGCGGCACGGTGTCAAACGCTTTTTGAAAATCTAAATACACTACATCAACCGCCCGATGTCTATCGTAAACGTTAACCACGCTTTGGAAAAATTCTAGAAGATTAGTTAAGCAAGATTTGTTTCGCTTAAAACCGTGCTGCGTATTTCTAACCAGATTATGCACTTCTAAGTGTTCGACTATACGATCCCTAATTATTGATTCCAGTAGCTTACCTACAACAGACGTTAAACTGATTGGCCTATAATTTCCCGCCGCACCTTTATCGCCTTTCTTAAAGATAGGTGTTACGTTTGCTAACTTGAAATTATCTGGTACGCACCCCTCAGAAATAGACGCATTAAAAATCTTTGTTAGCGGCACAACAATGCTATCTTTTAATTCTTTTAGTTGTATGGGATATATGGAATCCGGACCCGGTGATTTACGCGTTTTCATTTTATCAATATAGCGCATTACTTTCCCTTCACTAACGACAATATTATCCAAAATATTACCATTATCAAAAGGTATTATGTCTATGACCGTAGGGATATTCGTTACATTTTCTATAGTAAAAACTGACCTAAAAAATTCGTTTAGCAAGGTAGCCATTTCCTTGTTTTCAGAGACTAGATCTCCATTTCCATTTTTTAATGGACCTAAGACACTTTTTACTGGATCTCTATTATTGACGTATTGAAAGAATCGCTTGGGGTTTTCTTTACCGTCACGAGCTATGGAGATTTCAAATTCGCGTTTTGACTTTTTTATTACACTTTTAGCTTCACGCCTTAGAGATATGTAGTTGTTTCGTAACAACAGATTATCTTTATCGCACATGTGTAGCCTATAAGCCCTCTCTCTACTCTTTATAATGTCTCCTACTCTAGAAGTAAACCACAAGGGCTTGTTGTTTACTTTCGCACGCTTAATTTTGTACGGTACACAGTCCTCATTTATAGTCCTAAATACCGTTACGAACGATTCCCACATTAGTTTTGCGTTGGAGTTCCCCATTACGTTTTCCCAATTGACATGTGAAAATTTATTTCGAAATTTACTAAAGTGTGCGTGCTGGAAGCTAGGAATTTTAGTCGAGTTAGTTGGTTTCGAGTGACTTACTGAGAGGACAAACTCTACCATATTGTGATCGCTATTGCTCAACGGTTCTATTACTTGAAGATCAGTAATTAGCCTATCATCCGGAGTTATTACTAAATCTAAAATACTGTTCAACCTCGTAGGTTCCCCAACCTTTTGAATAAGAAAGCTATCCTCGAGAAAATTAACTAAACGATTTCCTTCCCCGTCTCCCTGCATTGTACCGTAATTCACGTTGGCGCAATTAAAGTCACCCATAACTAAAGCCTGCTCACTACCGATTATTCTCTTTAGTTCACGATATAACGCTTCGTCCGTATCAGCTGTTTGATTTGGGGGCCTATATATAACTGCAACAAGAAGTTTGAAATCGTTCAATTTAAGTTCTGCTATAGTCGAATCTATCGGTTCTGGAATTGAGTGCTTTACTTCTATAACGTTCGCAATATTATCTTTGATATACAACATAACACCGCCTCCTCGCCTACCTACTCTGTTTTTAACAAAGTCTATAACCTTTAATTTGATACTCCCCTACAAAGTCACGTGTTTCAGTGCTAAGCCACGATTCATTTATCGCAATTAAATCATAGTCTTTACAAGCAATTAAAGAAAAAAATTCGTTTATTTTATTTCGTAGGCTACGAGCATTTAAGGATAGAACCTTCAAATTGTTTGTAATTGCGACACCTTCGCGAGCGCGGGGGAAATTTGTGGAATTTACGCTGTTACCGTTCAGGTTACGGCAGCCTGAAAAGAAGAGACTATTATGAAATAGTCTTCCTAAACGCGCAGCTCCAATTTCATTAAGATGAAGTCCATCTTCGAGGAACAAGTCCCTCCTGCCGTAGAAACTGTTCCAAAAATTTGCAAAATGCACTCCTTCCTGTTGGCAAAGAGACTTTAAGTTATTGTTAATATAGGTCGCCTTGCTGTAGAAATCGCTTCGTTGGATAATTCGAGGAAGTATACCTGTTAAAACAATCTTATTAGTTTTCTCCTTTAATCGCTCTAATAAGTCCCTTTACCTAGCCAGCAGTTCTTCCGATCTAGAATTTAAAACGTTATTAGTACCGACATGAATAACATACGTTGTGTCCTCGGTAGTACCGTCTGTAAAATGGTCAACACTATTAGTTATATCCTCCACCCTTGCACCAGGGTAGCAGTAACGGCGCCTACGACGAGGGTTTCTCCCACAGAATTCCTCGAGCTGCCCTCGAACAATGGAATCGCCAACGAGTCGTATTTCCGGTTCATCAGCATCTTCGAAACCTAAAACAGAAAACTTATTGCTTGTTATTACTGGTAGACAGGTCTTTGCTTTTCTCAATGGGGCTCCCTCTCACGTTCTAACTCGTTCCTCAGCACTTCCATGCTTGAGCACCACCTGCAAACTAACTGATCATTATTATTAGCCATTGTAAACGCGTAAGCAGCAAATTTCCCTTCACAGCGACTGCAAGTACTTGACGGGGGTGCCATGCTTTTAATTAGTTGAACAACAAAAAAACAAAAAACGAGCGTTTGGAAATTAATAAATTACAATGTAGGTCTACCTCGTGCTTATTGTGGCGTCACCTGCGAAAACCCGCAAAATTGTTCTTGAAACGCAGAAACAGGTTCTTGTAACACAATTTTATGCTAAATGAATATATAATTAAGCTACCGACGAAAGAAATGTTAAAGAAAACGTATTAAATGAAACTTATCTGGTCGCTGTTTACTGACTTATCCTTTTTTTCCCACGGTAGGGGACCCTTTTGGAGGTCAGGTAGTGTGTGAAGGAAAAATGAACCTTAAGAAACCACGATTCTGATATTTGAAAAACAACAAAGGCAAACCAAGGGAATTTCAACCTTATGACTGCACGTTTTCTGATTGATTTGAAAACCAAACAAGGTAAGCCACGTTCAGTAGCCTTGGTTTGATCAAATAATATAGTACTGAATAACGTCAATAAATGAAATATATTCGTTAATGAATGATTAGTAGCACGAAGTAATTTAGTTAAGAAAGCACGGAACACTTTTTTTTTAAAACACTTCAACGAAAACCACTTATTCAATTGATAACACTCGACACTCGATAAAACACGTCTGTTCACAAGGAAAGACTGATCACGACTGAGGAAAGACTGATCACGACTGGAAAGACTGATCACGACTGAAGATAGATATATATATATACAGTATATATATATATATAGATATATATATATATAGATATATAGATATATATATATATATATATATAGATATATATATATATAGATATATATATTATAGATATATATATATTATAGATATATATCGGGTGGTCCGAAAAAATGACGCATTTTTTAAAATTAATATCTCAGTAACCCCCTTCCTTATCATGACAATTTTTATATGCAAGATACTTTCAAACTTCTTTTTTGAATGCAAGAAACGGAATTCTGGTATCTTTTAGTTTTCTCGCAATTAACAAAGTAACAACATGGGTCAAAAAAACGAATATCATGAGAAAGAAAAATTTAATCAGAAATTTAACTAATTAATTTACAGTAAATGATCGATTGGACCACCACTCTGTTGACACACTAATCTAAGTCTTTTCTTCCACACAAAAATAATACTTCTTACTTCATTAATGCCAATTTCTTGCCAAGATTCAAGTATTTTAATTTTAATTCTGATTCGGTGAATTTTTCTCGTCGACCTCGGTAAACCTTCTTTTAGTAACTCCCAAATTGAGTAGTCCATAGGATTACAATCTGGGCTTTGTGGTGGCCACTCATTTTTCGTTATTAATTTTGGTGTATTGCTAATCAGAAACGACTGTGTGGCGTAGCTTGTATGCGACGGTGCTCCATCTTGTTGAAATATGAAATCATTTTCTTGATACAGGCGACGACAATCCGGCAACAATTTTGTTCTTAAAAGTTCAATGTAATTTGCAGAATTCACCTTTGTCTTTTCAGTTTCAATAAAATGAACATCTGTCTTGCCATTCCAAGAGACCCCTGCAGATATCATAA
>JAJOZX010007439.1:137500-195000 GCA_023014485.1 Bathynomus jamesi | reverse complement strand
GAATAGGAAACGGGAGAAACATGAAAAGAACTAAAATAAGAACACTTACAAACCATGTAAACAGTCTTAACTCGCAGTCATACCATGCAAGCTACAGACATGCAAGTAGAGAGAGTTACAGACATGCAAGTAAGGAGAGGATAAGAAAAAAAAGTAGTTAAAGTTAAACAAAAAGTGGGTTAGTTTACTCTACGAGCTACATCTACGTTCATGTTAGTATAATTTTTTTTTTTTTATTTTATTGCTGGCATCACACGCTGGCATATCACAAGTTGGCATTAATCTTCAACAGACTCATCCACCACCACCACCACCACCCCCAGAGCTCCGGTTACTAAGTTTTTTTATTTTAAACAACGTTAATATTTTTTAAATGCCTATCTAAACGGTTCTTAAACATATTAACGCTGGTAGAGTTCACGACTGACGCGGGAAGATTATTCCATTTATCAATTACTTTAAACGTAAAGAAGTTTTTAGCGATATTAGTAATGAAACGTCTGCCACGCAACTTAAATCCGTTATTACGAGTATTGCTATTATCGAAAGTGAACAGTTTGTCAAAATTTACGTTATCGATGTTTATTAACGATTTTGAAAACTTCAGTAAGCTCCCCCCTTAATCTCCTAGTTTCAAGTGAATACAGGTCTAACTCTTTAATCCTATCTTCATAAGGCTTGTTGCGCAATGACGGAATTAGTTTCGTGGCACGACGCTGAACCCTTTCTAACCTATCAATATCGTTGCGCAAATAGGCACCAAAACTGAACGGTATAGTCTAAATGAGGCCTGACTAGAGACTTGTAAAGGGGCAATATAATATCCTTCGATTTAAATTTGAAATTACGCGCTATGAAGCCTAGCATCCTACAGTATTAGCTTTTGCGCAAGACTCCAGGCACTGGTTCCTAACTTTTAAATCCTTAGATACGCGTACGCCTAAATCTACTTCGTCGTCAACAATCGCTAACTCTTTATCATCCATCGTGTACGTGTAATTATTGTTACGAGAACCTACATGCAAAACTTTACATTTTACAACGTTAAATTGCATCTGCCACTTATCCGTCCACTCCATAATCCTATTTACATCGTCTTGGAGCCTATTTCTATCGTCCTCGTTAACAACCTTACCGCCTATTTTAGTATCGTCCGCGAATTTTGACACATTACTAGTCAATCCTACATCGATGTCGTTCATATAAATTACGAATAGCAATGGGCCTAACACTGAAGCCTGTGGGACACCGCTACCTACATCCAACCACCCCGATTCACTACCATTAACTACGACCCTCTGCCTCCTAGCACGAAGCCATTCTTCTAACCAGTTAGCTACCTGACCGCGTATACGGTGCGCTTTAACCTTCGCAATTAGTCTTCTATGCGGAACTGTATCGAACGCTTTTTTAAAATCTAAATAAATAACGTCAGCCGCTATATGCCTATCGTATTCGCGTACTATTTCGTTATAAAATTCTAACAAATTAGTTAAACAAGATCTATGGCGTCGAAACCCATGCTGACTACTATTAATCAAATCTCGACTTTCTAAGTGATCGATGATACGATCCCTAACTACGGATTCCAAAAGTTTACCGACAATTGACGTTAAGCTAATGGGCCTATAATTGCTAGCTACTATGCGGTCGCCTTTTTTGAAAATGTGCGTGACGTTACCTAATTTGAAGTCTTCAGGAATAATCCCCGTTTCGAGTGACTGATTAAAAATCTTCGTTAAGGGGGCTACGATAACGTCTTTCGAATCTTTCAAATGCCTGGGATAAAAAGCCTCAGGGCCTGGAGCCTTGCTAACTTTTAGCCTATCGATATAATGTGCAATCTCCCCCTCGTAAACAGTTATTTCATCCAAAATAGTCTCGCTACTAAATGGAACGATATCGTCCACGTCGGGGACATTATTTACATCTTCTACGGTAAAAACTGTCGCAAAGAAGTTATTGAAAATACCCGCCATCGCCTGAGCGTCAGAAGCCAAATCGCCGTTAACATCCACTAGAAGGCCTGTTATCTTTTATCGGCTTACGATTATTGGCGTATTCAAAAAACTTCTGTGGATTATGTTTACTATCCGCAGCTATAAGTATCTCTAAATTACGCTTAGCATTCCTAACTGATCTTTTAACCTGACGTCTAAGCTCGATATATCTATTAAAGTTGGCTGCCGTGCCATTGCGCTTATTAAGTCTGTACGCAATGTTACGCTCGTTTATGAACTCGCCTATTTCCCTAGTCCACCACTTGGGCCTACCATGATTTCTAACGCGCTTGGGCCTACGAGGAATAAACTCCCTTTCAATATTCATAAAACTTTCTTTAAACGCCTCCCAATGCAAATTTGTGTCATTATCCATAAGTAAGTTATCCCAGTCCACTACTATCATCCTATCCGCAAAACTATCAAAATTAGCCCTACGAAAATCATGGACTTCTATTACGTTACTATCCTTAGTGTTCTGTATCGATAACTTAAACCTAACAATTTGATGATCACTACATCCTAAACTCTCCCCTACTTCTAAACTATCGACTATATTTTCGCCGTTCGTCATCACTAAATCTAAAATATTGTCACCGGGCGTTGGTTCGGTAACATTCTGTCGTAAAAAATTATCCTCCATGAACTCAATCTCAAACCCTCCTCATTACCAGTAAAAGTCTCGTAATTAACATTAGGACAGTTAAAGTCTCCAACAATTATACTATTCCTATTATCAATAAAGTGAGTAAAATCTACTATCGGTGACGAAGGGTTGAACTGGAGGTCTATAAACAACAAAATTAAAACTAATACTACGCGCCTTAACTTCAATGCATATCGCATTAATTGCTGCCGGAAAATCTATCTTAACCTCGATAGCCTTAAGGGAACTACGAATGTACAGCAAAACGCGGCCACCAAACCTATATAACCTATCACTAGTAGAGTTTAAAACCCGGTATATCAAATTCCCACAACAAGACCAGAGTCACGGTATTTAACCATGTATCAGTGATAGCAACTATATCGTAGTTGCCGGAATAAATTATCGCCTTAAATTCGTTTAATTTATTTCTAATACTACGCGCGTTACAATAAAAGACGTTTAAGTTATTTTTTACCACGGGCCGGCGTTTTAAACTATTTTTCACGTCGGGCCCGCGTTCCCCGGACCCACAACGTTTAAAGAAGGCTTCGACCTATACAGCTTCCTCACGTTTTCGTCTATTAACTTACCTAGCCTAGCATTACCTATTTCAATAAAATGCACCCCATCTTTTATAAAAAGGCTAGGATGACTGAATTCGGACCACAGCTTTACGAAGGGTACGTTTTCCTCAGCACAAATCTCTTCTAATTTACTGTATTATTCAAAAACATTGTTTTTGACGTAATCCTAAGACCCAACCCGTGCCTAGGGGTAATACCTAGAACTAAAGACCTATCTGACCTCGCCTTCATGTACCTAATTAACCCCCTATATCTCTCCAAAAGTTCAGGCACTCTCGTATCGGGCCTACCCCTCGTATCGGCCCTATCCCTGACCTCATCAAGCGTTGCAAGTCTTTCCGTTACCTCACGTACACTGCGTTTTATGTCAAGTATTTCCTCTATTAACTCGCAAAAGAAACAAACTAATCTCTTGGTAATCGCCATAGGACCGCCGTTCTTCTTCTTCTTTCTCTTCGCCCGTTCCCGCCTCTATGCGGGGTCGGCGTTTCTGACCAGCCTCCTCCACACAGCCCGGTCCCGGGCTTCTTCCTCCGACAAACTCTTCTCCCTCAAATCGTCCCTCACCTTCTCCATCCACCTTCGCTTCGGTCTGCCTCTCTTTCTCCTGCCATACACCTCCATATTCATCGTTCTCTTACCCACATAATCTTCGTCCCCTCTCATCACATGTCCATACCATTTCAGTTTACTTTCTTGTATCTTCCTCGAGATTTCTCCAACCTTTGTTGTGCCCCTTATCCTTTCATTCCTTACTCTATCCAACCTTGTCACTCCGCACATCCATCTCAGCATTCTCATCTCGGTTACATCTAGTCTTTTCTCATGATCTTTCTTTATAGCCCAAGACTCAGCCCCATACATCATAGCCGATCTTACCACAGTCTTATACACTCTTCCCTTAACCCTTGCACCTATTCTTCGGTCACACAACACCCCTGAAACTTTCTTCCAATTTTTCCAACCAGATTGCACTCTGTGTGTTATTTCTGTGTCCAGCTCACCGTCCTCAGCCACTGTCGATCCCAAGTACGTAAACTTACTCACTCTCTTTAACCTCGCTCCCTCTAAACTAATTTCTGAGTCTTGATTTTCGTAGAACCTCAGGTACTCCGTTTTCTTTCTGCTGATTTTCAACCCTCTGTCTTCAAAAGCCCTCCTCCATTCCTCCAATTTTCTTTCTACTACTTCTCTCCTGTTGCTCCACAGAACAATATCGTCTGCAAAGAGCATGCACCAAGGGGATTGATCTTTTATCCCCTGGGCCAACACATCCATAATCAAAACAAAAAGGTACGGGCTCAAAGAAGATCCCTGATGTAGACCAACCCTCACGGGGAACCATTCCGTTACACCTACACTACTCCTAACCTGGGTCCTTGCTCCTTCATACATACTTTTCACCAACCTAACGTACTTCTCCGGCACACTTTTCTCTCTCATACACCTCCAAACCTCCTGGCGTGGCACTCTATCATATGCTTTCTCTAGGTCGATGAAAACCATGTGCAGTCCCTTTTGTCGCTCCCGGTGTTTCTCCATCAACTGCCTCAGTGCAAAAATCGCATCAGTTGTTCCCCTACCTGGCATAAAACCCAACTGCTCTTCCCCCACGGTTGTCTCTTCTCTTAACCTTTTCTCTATAATCCTTTCCCAAACCTTCATCGTGTGTGACATAAGCTTTATTCCCCTATAATTTCCACAATCCTGGATGTCCCCCTTCTCTTTGTAGATAGGTACGAATGTACTATCCCCCCACTCCTCCGGCATTTCCTCTTGTTCATATATCTTCTGCATCAGATCCCACAATAGATCTATGCCCTCATCTCCCAAACAATTCCACGCCTCCACTGGTATCCCATCCGGTCCCAATGCCTTCCCCTTCTTCATTCCTTTCAACGCCACCTTCACCTCCTCCCTACTCACTCCTGAAGTTAACCCTTGATTTGGGACACCATCTTCAAAAATAACCCTTGGGTTTTCCTCATTTAACAGATGTTCAAAATAACTCTTCCATCTATCCATGATTTTATCCTGATCCTTTAAGACCACTCCCTGCCCATCCTTTACCTGTTTAATTTGAGTAAAATCTTTACTCGCCTTATCCCTAGCCTTCGCTATTCTAAGGATCTTTCTCTCTCCCGCCAGTGTCTCCAACTCTTTATACTTCATCCATCGCCTGCGCCTTGGCTCTTGCCACTCCCTTCTTCGCCTCCTTTTTCGCCTGCCTATAGCTTTCTCTATCCTCTTGTCTACCAGATGTGTCCCACTTCTTTTTAGCATCTTTCTTCCTTTTAATCACCTCCTGAACCTCTTCATTCCACCACCACGTCTCTTTATCTTCAGGGGTCTTCTACCTGATGTTTTGCCCAGTACTTCCTCACCAACTCTCAATATCACCCGGCTGTTCTCCTCCCACCATTCTTGTACACTCTCCAACGACCTTACTTCTTCCAAAACCTTCTCCGCCGTTATAATCTTTAAATTTCGAATACCACCGGTTTAACCTACACCTAACACACGACGCTTTCTGCGATGCTTCGCGCAGTTAAAAATTAGTTTATAACCGTAACAAGTTCAAATTAAATTTAGTCGGCACACTACGAAAACTTCTAAATCGCTAAAAACCACTAATATTCAATTACTGAACTATAACAATGTGAATATAAACGCAAGTATATAAAATCCAAAACTTTCCAAAAGTAAAATTCTTAGCAATACGCAAAAGTAGATGCAATATCAGAAAGCTCAGGAAATGCGTCCGTTCAGTACAGAGTCTGGCTGACGAATGAGCACAGAGTCTGGCTGTTGTTGTTGATGGTTAGCCGATCAGCCAACCCTGATCGAGCAAGCCAGCGGCACGCAGGTAACCGATCGCCCTCTCCGGAGTGGATCAGAGGTTCAGCGCACTAGTGATGTTGTGTTGTGTTCTAAGTTGTGCTAGAGTGGTACAGTCTGTCATAATGTGTTCAATTGTTTGTGGTGTGTCCTGGCACAGGTGGCAGGTGTCGTCGGAAGAGTTGTCTAGTCTCTGTTTATATGTCTGTAAGTTCGGGTGCTAAGTTAACTCGATCCGATCTGCTCAGGCTGGACTCTGATCTGTCAATGTGTAGCGGCTTCGCACCTAGGATCGCATTAAGACCGAGTAGTGTCAGTGCTTTGCGGGTTAGGTGTATCTGTATGTGTTTTCTGTACTGTGTGATGTCTGTGGGGCGTGGTATGGAATGGAGTATTTGGTTATATTGTCTCTCTGGTGTTATCTTAATGGTGCGAGGTGTCGATGCATGATTATACATGTAGTGGCAAGGGTGTTGTGTGTTAGTTGTCGCTGCTGCCATGAATTGTGTTCCCCTCATGTGTAAATGTTCCCTAACTTTCAGTATTTTTGTTTCTGTGTGCAGGTGTTCTATTGGTGTTGTTTGAGTGCATCCTGTAATGATACGAAGTGCGTTGTTTTGTATTGTCTGTAAGATGTTTATGTGTGTGTTTGAGATAATGGGTGCCCAGCATGGGCTAGCATAGTCAATAACTCAGCGAATATATTGTTTGCATATGAATGATGTTGTTTCCTGCTGGTGTCCAAAGATTGTGCCTGTTAGTACCCTAAGCGTGTTAAGTCTTGTGTTAGTTGTGTATATTATATATATATATATATGTATAATGTGTGTGTATTCTTGGCTGTATATACAGGGTGTACATAAAGTCAGGATCTATTTTTCTGAAGCACTTGGAAATTATATGGAATTCAATCATAAAATGATAAAGTGGTAACATTTATTAAATAATTAAGAGTAGGATTCGACGTGACGCCCATCAGTATCCCTGCACAGCTCAAATCGTTCCGCAGCATTTCTAAACACATTTTGGAGCATTTGCGGGGTTATGTTATCTGCAGCAGTTCGTATACGTGTACGTAAGTTTTCAAGACTCGTAATCTTCGTCTGATAGACGTGCGACTCGATAAAGCCCCATGCAAAGAAATCTAAAGGGGTTAAATCTGGTCATCTCGCAACACAAGGTCTGTTGCTTTCGCGTCCGATCCAGCGATTTGGAAAACGTCCATTTAGATAATCCTGAACAATTTTGGCATAGTGACAAGGAGCACCTTGAGGTTGATTCTAAGGGGATAGGATTCTTGTCATAACATGACGTAATGAGAATCTATAAATAGATCCACAAATTGTTTAAGTTTCAGTCATATTGTCGGTGTTGCATCGGAGTGACGTGTATTATTTACTGTTCAAGATGTATCGAAGAAGGAAGTTTGTTCTTCGAAAAAGGAAGTATGTTCCTCGAAGGAAACCTAAATGGCGTTCAAAGGAGAAGATAGTTACAGCTTCAATGAAATTTGTTTATTTATCTAAAAATACTTTTGGTGTTAATAGTGATGGGTTTTATACCTTGTGTTTGGATCTTCTAAGTATTGATCAAAAATCAACTATTTTAAAATTTAATTATTATCAAGTAACAGGTGTATCATTTCATAGTATTCCAGAACTTAATATGTCTGGTTATGTGATTAATTTTGAAGATTCAATAGGTCGTAAGAAGGGGGGGAGGGAAAGTTTGGAGGGACCTAATGTAGGGATATCGCCATCTCCATATTTAATTGTTCCACATTGTGTTTTGTTTGAACCTAATCTTGACTCCTCTCATAGTGCAGAGCAAGTAATGAATCATCCAAGAACAAAGTGGTTCTCACCTTTTAAAGAGTTTAGATTGTATCGTAGATTGAAACAGGTATGTGAGTTAGGTGATTCCGTAACTGCCCAATTCCCTAATACTTTAATTAAAATATCTACAAATGATTTATCTAAACCATTAGGTCGTATTTATGTTGGTAAATATACCCCTGAAGGATCTAATAAAAATGAGTATGCAAGTACATATGTTAATCGTATTGTATTTTACGTAAAGCTGTATGGTATAAAACAATAAAGAAATAAACAATTGAGATTTTTCACATCCCGAGGAAAATTCTATTTATATCTCGAAGCAAATATTTCATCTTCTCGAGTCAACTTGGCCTTAGTATTACCTAGGCCAAGTTGCCTGCCTGCTTCTGGTGAGGGATAGATAAAACAGATGGTCTCATAATGCGTGGTTGAGTCATCGTACAGATATAGAGTTGAGGAAGGGGAAGGCAACGTAATGTGATATGTCTCCTACTGAGAATTGAGAGAGAGAGAATGCCATGTAGCCATTAATTACATCATGTAGCCACTATTGATTACTGGTGCGAAGCAAAGTTGGACATTTAACAATTGAAAGCAGAGTCAAGTATCCATGCACAGTTCGTACACGTGTACGTAAGTTTTCAAGACTCGTAATCTTCGTCTGATAGACGTGCGACTCGATAAAGCCCCATGCAAAGAAATCTAAAGGGGTTAAATCTGGTCATCTCGCAACACAAGGTCTGTTGCTTCCGCGTCCGATCCAGTGATTTGGAAAACGTCCATTTAGATAATCCTGAACAATTTTGGCATAGTGACAAGGAGCACCTTGAGGTTGATTCTAAGGGGATAGGATTCTTGTCATAACATGACGTAATGAGAATCTATAAATAGATCCACAAATTGTTTAAGTTTCAGTCTTATTGTCGGTGTTGCATCGGAGTGACGTGTTTTATTTACTGTTCAAGATGTATCGAAGAAGGAAGTTTGTTCTTCGAAAAAGGAAGTACGTTCCTCGAAGGAAACCTAAATGGCGTTCAAAGGAGAAGATAGTTACAGCTTCAATGAAATTTGTTTATTTATCTAAAAATACTTTTGGTGTTAATAGTGATGGGTTTTATACCTTGTGTTTGGATCTTCTAAGTATTGATCAAAAATCAACTATTTTTAAATTTAATTATTATCAAGTAACAGGTGTATCATTTCATAGTATTCCAGAACTTAATATGTCTGGTTATGTGATTAATTTTGAAGATCAATAGGTCGTAAGAAGGGGGGGAGGGAAAGATTGGAGGGACCTAATGTAGGGATATCGCCATCTCCATATTTAATTGTTCCACATTGTGTTTTGTTTGAACCTAATCTTGACTCCTCTCATAGGGCAGAGCAAGTAATGAATCATCCAAGAACAAAGTGGTTCTCACCTTTTAAAGAGTTTAGATTGTATCGTAGATTGAAACAGGTATGTGAGTTAGGTGATTCCGTAACTGCCCAATTCCCTAATACTTTAATTAAAATATCTACAAATGATTTATCTAAACCATTAGGTCGTATTTATGTTGGTAAATATACCCCTGAAGGATCTAATAAAAATGAGTATGCAAGTACATATGTTAATCGTATTGTATTTTACGTAAAGCTGTATGGTATAAAACAATAAAGAAATAAACAATTGAGATTTTTCACATCCCGAGGAAAATTCTATTTATATCTCGAAGCAAATATTTCATCTTCTCGAGTCAACTTGGCCTTAGTATTACCTAGGCCAAGTTGCCTGCCTGCTTCTGGTGGGGGATAGATAAAACAGATGGTCTCATAATGCGTGGTTGAGTCATCGTACAGATTTAGAGTTGAGGAAGAAAAAGGCAACGTAATGTGATATGTCTCCTACTGAGAATTGAGAGAGAGAGAATGCCATGTAGCCATTAATTACATCATGTAGCCACTATTGATTACGGGTGCGAAGCAAAGTTGGACATTTAACAATTGAAAGCAGAGTCAAGTATCCATGCACAGTTCGTATACGTGTACGTAAGTTTTCAAGACTCGTAATCTTCGTCTGATAGACGTGCGACTCGATAAAGCCCCATGCAAAGAAATCTAAAGGGGTTAAATCTGGTCATCTCGCAACACAAGGTCTGTTGCTTCCGCGTCCGATCCAGTGATTTGGAAAACGTCCATTTAGATAATCCTGAACAATTTTGGCATAGTGACAAGGAGCACCTTGAGGTTGATTCTAAGGGGATAGGATTCTTGTCATAACATGACGTAATGAGAATCTATAAATAGATCCACAAATTGTTTAAGTTTCAGTCTTATTGTCGGTGTTGCATCGGAGTGACGTGTATTATTTACTGTTCAAGATGTATCGAAGAAGGAAGTTTGTTCTCGAAAAAGGAAGTACGTTCCTCGAAGGAAACCTAAATGGCGTTCAAAGGAGAAGATAGTTACAGCTTCAATGAAATTTGTTTATTTATCTAAAAATACTTTTGGTGTTAATAGTGATGGGTTTTATACCTTGTGTTTGGATCTTCTAAGTATTGATCAAAAATCAACTATTTTAAAATTTAATTATTATCAAGTAACAGGTGTATCATTTCATAGTATTCCAGAACTTAATATGTCTGGTTATGTGATTAATTTTGAAGATTCAATAGGTCGTAAGAAGGGGGGGAGGGAAAGATTGGAGGGACCTAATGTAGGGATATCGCCATCTCCATATTTAATTGTTCCACATTGTGTTTTGTTTGAACCTAATCTTGACTCCTCTCATAGTGCAGAGCAAGTAATGAATCATCCAAGAACAAAGTGGTTCTCACCTTTTAAAGAGTTTAGATTGTATCGTAGATTGAAACAGGTATGTGAGTTAGGTGATTCCGTAACTGCCCAATTCCCTAATACTTTAATTAAAATATCTACAAATGATTTATCTAAACCATTAGGTCGTATTTATGTTGGTAAATATACCCCTGAAGGATCTAATAAAAATGAGTATGCAAGTACATATGTTAATCGTATTGTATTTTACGTAAAGCTGTATGGTATAAAACAATAAAGAAATAAACAATTGAGATTTTTCACATCCCGAGGAAAATTCTATTTATATCTCGAAGCAAATATTTCATCTTCTCGAGTCAACTTGGCCTTAGTATTACCTAGGCCAAGTTGCCTGCCTGCTTCTGGTGGGGATAGATAAAACAGATGGTCTCATAATGCGTGGTTGAGTCATCGTACAGATTTAGAGTTGAGGAAGGGGAAGGCAACGTAATGTGATATGTCTCCTACTGAGAATTGAGAGAGAGAGAATGCCATGTAGCCATTAATTACATCATGTAGCCACTATTGATTACGGTGCGAAGCAAAGTTGGACATTTAACAATTGAAAGCAGAGTCAAGTATCCATGCACAGTTCGTATACGTGTACGTAAGTTTTCAAGACTCGTAATCTTCGTCTGATAGACGTGCGACTCGATAAAGCCCCATGCAAAGAAATCTAAAGGGGTTAAATCTGGTCATCTCGCAACACAAGGTCTGTTGCTTCCGCGTCCGATCCAGCAATTTGGAAAACGTCCATTTAGATAATCCTGAACAATTTTGGCATAGTGACAAGGAGCACCTTGAGGTTGATTCTAAGGGGATAGGATTCTTGTCATAACATGACGTAATGAGAATCTATAAATAGATCCACAAATTGTTTAAGTTTCAGTCTTATTGTCGGTGTTGCATCGGAGTGACGTGTATTATTTACTGTTCAAGATGTATCGAAGAAGGAAGTTTGTTCCTCGAAAAAGGAAGTACGTTCCTCGAAGGAAACCTAAATGGCGTTCAAAGGAGAAGATAGTTACAGCTTCAATGAAATTTGTTTATTTATCTAAAATACTTTTGGTGTTAATAGTGATGGGTTTTTATACCTTGTGTTTGGATCTTCTAAGTATTGATCAAAAATCAACTATTTTAAAATTTAATTATTATCAAGTAACAGGTGTATCATTTCATAGTATTCCAGAACTTAATATGTCTGGTTATGTGATTAATTTTGAAGATTCAATAGGTCGTAAGAAGGGGGGGAGGGAAAGATTGGAGGGACCTAATGTAGGGATATCGCCATCTCCATATTTAATTGTTCCACATTGTGTTTTGTTTGAACCTAATCTTGACTCCTCTCATAGTGCAGAGCAAGTAATGAATCATCCAAGAACAAAGTGGTTCTCACCTTTTAAAGAGTTTAGATTGTATCGTAGATTGAAACAGGTATGTGAGTTAGGTGATTCCGTAACTGCACAATTCCCTAATACTTTAATTAAAATATCTACAAATGATTTATCTAAACCTTTAGGTCGTATTTATGTTGGTAAATATACCCCTGAAGGATCTAATAAAAATGAGTATGCAAGTACATATGTTAATCGTATTGTATTTTACGTAAAGCTGTATGGTATAAAACAATAAAGAAATAAACAATTGAGATTTTTCACATCCCGAGGAAAATTCTATTTATATCTCGAAGCAAATATTTCATCTTCTCGAGTCAACTTGGCCTTAGTATTACCTAGGCCAAGTTGCCTGCCTGCTTCTGGTGGGGGATAGATAAAACAGATGGTCTCATAATGCGTGGTTGAGTCATCGTACAGATTAGAGTTGAGGAAGGGGAAGGCAACGTAATGTGATATGTCTCCTACTGAGAATTGAGAGAGAGAGAATGCCATGTAGCCATTAATTACATCATGTAGCCACTATTGATTACTGGTGCGAAGCAAAGTTGGACATTTAACAATTGAAAGCAGAGTCAAGTATCCATGCACAGTTCGTATACGTGTACGTAAGTTTTCAAGACTCGTAATCTTCGTCTGATAGACGTGCGACTCGATAAAGCCCCATGCAAAGAAATCTAAAGGGGTTAAATCTGGTCATCTCGCAACACAAGGTCTGTTGCTTCCGCGTCCGATCCAGCGATTTGGAAAACGTCCATTTAGATAATCCTGAACAATTTTGGCATAGTGACAAGGAGCACCTTGAGGTTGATTCTAAGGGGATAGGATTCTTGTCATAACATGACGTAATGAGAATCTATAAATAGATCCACAAATTGTTTAAGTTTCAGTCTTATTGTCGGTGTTGCATCGGAGTGACGTGTATTATTTACTGTTCAAGATGTATCGAAGAAGGAAGTTTGTTCCTCGAAAAAGGAAGTACGTTCCTCGAAGGAAACCTAAATGGCGTTCAAAGGAGAAGATAGTTACAGCTTCAATGAAATTTTTTATTTATCTAAAAATACTTTTGGTGTTAATTGATGGGTTTTATACCTTGTGTTTGGATCTTCTAAGTATTGATCAAAAATCAACTATTTTAAAATTTAATTATTATCAAGTAACAGGTGTATCATTTCATAGTATTCCAGAACTTAATATGTCTGGTTATGTGATTAATTTTGAAGATTCAATAGGTCGTAAGAAGGGGGGGAGGGAAAGATTGGAGGGACCTAATGTAGGGATATCGCCATCTCCATATTTAATTGTTCCACATTGTGTTTTGTTTGAACCTAATCTTGACTCCTCTCATAGTGCAGAGCAAGTAATGAATCATCCAAGAACAAAGTGGTTCTCACCTTTTAAAGAGTTTAGATTGTATCGTAGATTGAAACAGGTATGTGAGTTAGGTGATTCCGTAACTGCCCAATTCCCTAATACTTTAATTAAAATATCTACAAATGATTTATCTAAACCATTAGGTCGTATTTATGTTGGTAAATATACCCCTGAAGGATCTAATAAAAATGAGTATGCAAGTACATATGTTAATCGTATTGTATTTTACGTAAAGCTGTATGGTATAAAACAATAAAGAAATAAACAATTGAGATTTTTCACATCCCGAGGAAAATTCTATTTATATCTCGAAGCAAATATTTCATCTTCTCGAGTCAACTTGGCCTTAGTATTACCTAGGCCAAGTTGCCTGCCTGCTTCTGGTGGGGGATAGATAAAACAGATGGTCTCATAATGCGTGGTTGAGTCATCGTACAGATTTAGAGTTGAGGAAGGGGAAGGCAACGTAATGTGATATGTCTCCTACTGAGAATTGAGAGAGAGAGAATGCCATGTAGCCATTAATTACATCATGTAGCCACTATTGATTACTGGTGCGAAGCAAAGGTGGACATTTAACAATTGAAAGCAGAGTCAAGTATCCATGCACAGTTCGTATACGTGTACGTAAGTTTTCAAGACTCGTAATCTTCGTCTGATAGACGTGCGACTCGATAAAGCCCCATGCAAAGAAATCTAAAGGGGTTAAATCTGGTCATCTCGCAACACAAGGTCTGTTGCTTCCGCGTCCGATCCAGCAGATTTGGAAAACGTCCATTTAGATAATCCTGAACAATTTTGGCATAGTGACAAGGAGCACCTTGAGGTTGATTCTAAGGGGATAGGATTCTTGTCATAACATGACGTAATGAGAATCTATAAATAGATCCACAAATTGTTTAAGTTTCAGTCTATTGTCGGTGTTGTCGGTGTTGACGGAGTGACGTGTATTATTTACTGTTCAAGATGTATCGAAGAAGGAAGTTTTTTCCTCGAAAAAAGGAAGTACGTTCCTCGAAGGAAACCTAAATGGCGTTCAAAGGAGAAGATAGTTACAGCTTCAATGAAATTTGTTTATTTATCTAAAAATACTTTTGGTGTTAATAGTGATGGGTTTTATACCTTGTGTTTGGATCTTCTAAGTATTGATCAAAAATCAACTATTTTAAAATTTAATTATTATCAAGTAACAGGTGTATCATTTCATAGTATTCCAGAACTTAATATGTCTGGTTATGTGATTAATTTTGAAGATTCAATAGGTCGTAAGAAGGGGGGGAGGGAAAGATTGGAGGGACCTAATGTAGGGATATCGCCATCTCCATATTTAATTGTTCCACATTGTGTTTGTTTGAACCTAATCTTGACTCCTCTCATAGTGCAGAGCAAGTAATGAATCATCCAAGAACAAAGTGGTTCTCACCTTTTAAAGAGTTTAGATTGTATCGTAGATTGAAACAGGTATGTGAGTTAGGTGATTCCGTAACTGCCCAATTCCCTAATACTTTAATTAAAATATCTACAAATGATTTATCTAAACCATTAGGTCGTATTTATGTTGGTAAATATACCCCTGAAGGATCTAATAAAAATGAGTATGCAAGTACATATGTTAATCGTATTGTATTTTACGTAAAGCTGTATGGTATAAAACAATAAAGAAATAAACAATTGAGATTTTTCACATCCCGAGGAAAATTCTATTTATATCTCGAAGCAAATATTTCATCTTCTCGAGTCAACTTGGCCTTAGTATTACCTAGGCCAAGTTGCCTGCCTGCTTCTGGTGGGGGATAGATAAAACAGATGGTCTCATAATGCGTGGTTGAGTCATCGTACAGATTTAGAGTTGAGGAAGGGGAAGGCAACGTAATGTGATATGTCTCCTACTGAGAATTGAGAGAGAGAGAATGCCATGTAGCCATTAATTACATCATGTAGCCACTATTGATTACGGGTGCGAAGCAAAGTTGGACATTTAACAATTGAAAGCAGAGTCAAGTATCCATGCACAGTTCGTATACGTGTACGTAAGTTTTCAAGACTCGTAATCTTCGTCTGATAGACGTGCGACTCGATAAAGCCCCATGCAAAGAAATCTAAAGGGGTTAAATCTGGTCATCTCGCAACACAAGGTCTGTTGCTTCCGCGTCCGATCCAGCGATTTGGAAAACGTCCATTTAGATAATCCTGAACAATTTTGGCATAGTGACAAGGAGCACCTTGAGGTTGATTCTAAGGGGATAGGATTCTTGTCATAACATGACGTAATGAGAATCTATAAATAGATCCACAAATTGTTTAAGTTTCAGTCTTATTGTCGGTGTTGCATCGGAGTGACGTGTATTATTTACTGTTCAAGATGTATCGAAGAAGGAAGTTTGTTCCTCGAAAAAGGAAGTACGTTCCTCGAAGGAAACCTAAATGGCGTTCAAAGGAGAAGATAGTTACAGCTTCAATGAAATTTGTTTATTTATCTAAAAATACTTTTGGTGTTAATAGTGATGGGTTTTATACCTTGTGTTTGGATCTTCTAAGTATTGATCAAAAATCAACTATTTTAAAATTTAATTATTATCAAGTAACAGGTGTATCATTTCATAGTATTCCAGAACTTAATATGTCTGGTTATGTGATTAATTTTGAAGATTCAATAGGTCGTAAGAAGGGGGGGAGGGAAAGATTGGAGGGACCTAATGTAGGGATATCGCCATCTCCATATTTAATTGTTCCACATTGTGTTTTGTTTGAACCTAATCTTGACTCCTCTCATAGTGCAGAGCAAGTAATGAATCATCCAAGAACAAAGTGGTTCTCACCTTTTAAAGAGTTTAGATTGTATCGTAGATTGAAACAGGTATGTGAGTTAGGTGATTCCGTAACTGCCCAATTCCCTAATACTTTAATTAAAATATCTACAAATGATTTATCTAAACCATTAGGTCGTATTTATGTTGGTAAATATACCCCTGAAGGATCTAATAAAAATGAGTATGCAAGTACATATGTTAATCGTATTGTATTTTACGTAAAGCTGTATGGTATAAAACAATAAAGAAATAAACAATTGAGATTTTTCACATCCCGAGGAAAATTCTATTTATATCTCGAAGCAAATATTTCATCTTCTCGAGTCAACTTGGCCTTAGTATTACCTAGGCCAAGTTGCCTGCCTGCTTCTGGTGGGGGATAGATAAAACAGATGGTCTCATAATGCGTGGTTGAGTCATCGTACAGATTTAGAGTTGAGGAAGGGGAAGGCAACGTAATGTGATATGTCTCCTACTGAGAATTGAGAGAGAGAGAATGCCATGTAGCCATTAATTACATCATGTAGCCACTATTGATTACGGGTGCGAAGCAAAGTTGGACATTTAACAATTGAAAGCAGAGTCAAGTATCCATGCACAGTTCGTATACGTGTACGTAAGTTTTCAAGACTCGTAATCTTCGTCTGATAGACGTGCGACTCGATAAAGCCCCATGCAAAGAAATCTAAAGGGGTTAAATCTGGTCATCTCGCAACACAAGGTCTGTTGCTTCCGCGTCCGATCCAGCGATTTGGAAAACGTCCATTTAGATAATCCTGAACAATTTTGGCATAGTGACAAGGAGCACCTTGAGGTTGATTCTAAGGGGATAGGATTCTTGTCATAACATGACGTAATGAGAATCTATAAATAGATCCACAAATTGTTTAAGTTTCAGTCTTATTGTCGGTGTTGCATCGGAGTGACGTGTATTATTTACTGTTCAAGATGTATCGAAGAAGGAAGTTTGTTCCTCGAAAAAGGAAGTACGTTCCTCGAAGGAAACCTAAATGGCGTTCAAAGGAGAAGATAGTTACAGCTTCAATGAAATTTGTTTATTTATCTAAAAATACTTTTGGTGTTAATAGTGATGGGTTTTATACCTTGTGTTTGGATCTTCTAAGTATTGATCAAAAATCAACTATTTTAAAATTTAATTATTATCAAGTAACAGGTGTATCATTTCATAGTATTCCAGAACTTAATATGTCTGGTTATGTGATTAATTTTGAAGATTCAATAGGTCGTAAGAAGGGGGGGAGGGAAAGATTGGAGGGACCTAATGTAGGGATATCGCCATCTCCATATTTAATTGTTCCACATTGTGTTTGTTTGAACCTAATCTTGACTCCTCTCATAGTGCAGAGCAAGTAATGAATCATCCAAGAACAAAGTGGTTCTCACCTTTTAAAGAGTTTAGATTGTATCGTAGATTGAAACAGGTATGTGAGTTAGGTGATTCCGTAACTGCCCAATTCCCTAATACTTTAATTAAAATATCTACAAATGATTTATCTAAACCATTAGGTCGTATTTATGTTGGTAAATATACCCCTGAAGGATCTAATAAAAATGAGTATGCAAGTACATATGTTAATCGTATTGTATTTTACGTAAAGCTGTATGGTATAAAACAATAAAGAAATAAACAATTGAGATTTTTCACATCCCGAGGAAAATTCTATTTATATCTCGAAGCAAATATTTCATCTTCTCGAGTCAACTTGGCCTTAGTATTACCTAGGCCAAGTTGCCTGCCTGCTTCTGGTGGGGGATAGATAAAACAGATGGTCTCATAATGCGTGGTTGAGTCATCGTACAGATTTAGAGTTGAGGAAGGGGAAGGCAACGTAATGTGATATGTCTCCTACTGAGAATTGAGAGAGAGAGAATGCCATGTAGCCATTAATTACATCATGTAGCCACTATTGATTACGGGTGCGAAGCAAAGTTGGACATTTAACAATTGAAAGCAGAGTCAAGTATCCATGCACAGTTCGTATACGTGTACGTAAGTTTTCAAGACTCGTAATCTTCGTCTGATAGACGTGCGACTCGATAAAGCCCCATGCAAAGAAATCTAAAGGGGTTAAATCTGGTCATCTCGCAACACAAGGTCTGTTGCTTCCGCGTCCGATCCAGCGATTTGGAAAACGTCCATTTAGATAATCCTGAACAATTTTGGCATAGTGACAAGGAGCGCCTTGAGGTTGATTCTAAGGGGATAGGATTCTTGTCATAACATGACGTAATGAGAATCTATAAATAGATCCACAAATTGTTTAAGTTTCAGTCTTATTGTCGGTGTTGCACGGAGTGACGTGTATTATTTACTGTTCAAGATGTATCGAAGGAAGTTTGTTCCTCGAAAAAGGAAGTACGTTCCTCGAAGGAAACCTAAATGGCGTTCAAAGGAGAAGATAGTTACAGCTTCAATGAAATTTGTTTATTTATCTAAAAATACTTTTGGTGTTAAGAGTGATGGGTTTTATACCTTGTTTTTGGATCTTCTAAGTATTGATCAAAAATCAACTATTTTAAAATTTAATTATTATCAAGTAACAGGTGTATCATTTCATAGTATTCCAGAACTTAATATGTCTGGTTATGTGATTAATTTTGAAGATTCAATAGGTCGTAAGAAGGGGGGGAGGGAAAGATTGGAGGGACCTAATGTAGGGATATCGCCATCTCCATATTTAATTGTTCCACATTGTGTTTTGTTTGAACCTAATCTTGACTCCTCTCATAGTGCAGAGCAAGTAATGAATCATCCAAGAACAAAGTGGTTCTCACCTTTTAAAGAGTTTAGATTGTATCGTAGATTGAAACAGGTATGTGAGTTAGGTGATTCGGTACCTGCCCAATTCCCTAATACTTTAATTAAAATATCTACAAATGATTTATCTAAACCATTAGGTCGTATTTATGTTGGTAAATATACCCCTGAAGGATCTAATAAAAATGAGTATGCAAGTACATATGTTAATCGTATTGTATTTTACGTAAAGCTGTATGGTATAAAACAATAAATAAATAAACAATTGAGAATTTTGACATCCCGAGGAAAATTCTATTTATATCTCGAAGCAAATATTTCATCTTCTCGAGTCAACTTGGCCTTAGTATTACCTAGGCCAAGTTGCCTGCCTACTTCTAGTGGGGGATAGATAAAACAGATGGTCTCATAATGCGTGGTTGAGTCATCGTACAGATTTAGAGTTGAGGAAGGGGAAGGCAACGTAATGTGATATGTCTCCTACTGAGAATTGAGAGAGAGAGAATGCCATGTAGCCATTAATTACATCATGTAGCCACTATTGATTACGGGTGCGAAGCAAAGTTGGACATTTAACAATTGAAAGCAGAGTCAAGTATCCATGCACAGTTCGTATACGTGTACGTAAGTTTTCAAGACTCGTAATCTTCGTCTGATAGACGTGCGACTCGATAAAGCCCCATGCAAAGAAATCTAAAGGGGTTAAATCTGGTCATCTCGCAACACAAGGTCTGTTGCTTCCGCGTCTGATCCAGCGATTTGGAAAACGTCCATTTAGATAATCCTGAACAATTTTGGCATAGTGACAAGGAGCACCATCATGTTGATAGACGACGGTACTAACAATCCTATCCCCAATCAGCTGAGGTTCTAGGAATTGCTGCAACATGTCCAGATAAATAATCCCCGTAAATGTAGCTTCAGCAAAGAAAAAAGGAACATAAACCTTAGATTTTGTTAAACCCTTCCAGACATTAACTTTAGGTGAGTCTCTTTCCCAATTTTGGACGAAATCATTCGGTCTTTCATCTGGCCAAATTCGACAGTTATGGCGATTTACTTTTCCACACGTATGGAAAGTGGCTTCATCACTAAAGAGAATGTTGTCCATTAAATTATCACTCCAGATTTGTTCTACGAGATCTGCACACACAGCACTTCGTCGAGGGAAATCTTCCTCATGTAAATCATGTAAAACCTGCAAATGATAGCTTTTCTTCTGCAAATTAACTTTCAGAATTTTGTGCACAGATGACGTCGGGAGGCCGAGTCTGTGTGATGCAGAACGAACGGACGTACGTGGCTCCGCAGTGATAATTCCGCGTACTGCATTCACGGTAAGATCTGACATACACGGTCGTCCTGACCTTGCTTCATCATTTACAGATCCCATTCGTTTAAATTTGTTCACCAATTTTCGTATTGTCTTGTCTATTGGCCTCGGCTTATGAAATCTCCTTCTAAACTTCTCTCTGATGTCATTGTATTTCTTTCCCTCGATTCGCCAAATTACTATTGCCACACGCTCTTCTGTATTCATTCTAAGGGCTTCTATAAAGAAAAATAGAATAAAATAATTATTTCACAAAAATAGATCCTGACTTTATGTACACCCTGTACAATAATGCGTTCTTTCCCCTCAGAGCATGTATTCCGATGGGGGCGCAGGATGGATCTTTCGGCAATAACGTTTTTACAAGTATTTCCGAGGATGACGATTCTGTTGGTTTGATATTGTGATCGATTTTGTCCGGTTGTTTTTTAAGTACATACTAAATAATTAATTAGTTTCTTTACCCTGTATAAATCCCTTCCTTCATCGTCGTATTTTACAAATAAAACAGAAATTAGCTGCTGGCTTTTTTCTTATCAAAGCTGGATCATATATATATATATATATATAACGTAAAGAACGACGATTGTATAGGAGATATTCCGCGCAAGACGAGAGAGAGAGAACGAAAGAAATGAAAAAATGAGGTAACCACCAGGGAATCGAACCCGGGATCTTCCGATTGCCGGTCAGATGCGATACCATTACACCATGAGCCTCATTCTTCCAAATGCCGTAATTCTTCTACATACTCGCAGAAACCAATGCCCCAAGGGGGCACCTCCCGCATGCCGTAACATTATATACATTCAACTGCAAAGAACACGCAGTATAAATAACGTAAAGAACGACGCTTGGATAGGAGATATTCCGCGCAAGACGAGTGAGAGATGTAGTGTTCGCCACCAGATGTAGTGTTCGTCACCTTTATTAATTTACTTTCTCTTCATTATTTACGCTTCTTTCTACTTTACTATCTATTCTCTATCGGCTCTTTCTTTCATTTATCACTTTGTTTCTCTACACTCTTTTTGCCGTATCGTATAAATATCATGGTAGCGCGCCTAGACCTGACTTTGAAAGACCGTTACAAAACAAAGGGGGAAGGGGGTATATTAATACTCTTTTTTAACACTTATGAACGTTTTATTAATTTCGAAAATGGTTTAGTTAAGTTAGGGGTATGCGAGTATGAAATTTCTATATATATTTAGGTCGGAGAGGGCACAAACAATTACTTTAAGATCATGGTCAACTACGCGTATCGCGTTGCCTCAAGACTGACTATTATGGGTGGTAGTCTGCTCTCTTGGGCCCTGTTCAGGACTACCAACTGTACCCATTTTAAACAATTTAAATCTAACAAACATGCTTTTCGTAATCATCATAATTTAGTAAATGATTTACATTAAACATTATTTAATTAAACAACAGAAATTAATATTCTTAACTAAGCATTACTACACTCGCATCACCCCCTTGAAAATAAGTTTTTCATTAGAAAACTTATTAATATCGTTTAACAAATTTCATAATTTTATTCAACAAACTTACATATTTTGCAATTTTTTTTTTTTTTTTTTTTTTTTTAACAATTCAGTTAGATAGACAAGAAATAATAGAATGACAAATTCCATACATATATTGTATCATATTATAAAAACCGAAAACTTTATAATTTTCACATTTGCATAAAATAACATTTCACTCTAATAATTAAATTACAACCTGTAACTAATCTATACATGCCAAAAAAAATAACGGAAAATTTTCTTACAGTGGCTACACAAATCTCAAGTTCACAATCTATTCCCGCGATCTCATCAACGATCGCTTTACATTTGAAACAATTATTTGTATAGTTATACAGTTACTATCAGGGCAACATGAAAAAAATAAGAAAAAGTTTACATAAAATTCTGACCAAGAGCGCACATACTATTTCACGAAAAACACAACAATATGGGCAATAATCGCGCCCTTTCACTTATAATTTCATTACATAATAATCAGTACTTAATTTGCTGGACGTTGTTTAGATGACACTCCGCACGCTGACAACGGATTTCAATTTTCAATCGCAGCTCTCCTGCTCACTTCGCTAGAATGCAAGGGATTGCATCAATCAACATGCAACAGGGCAGCACGCTATAATGGTTCCGCTCTCTCTCCAATGGCGAAAAAAAAAAAAGACGTCCAATTCTAAAAGGATCAGGGGGGGAGATATCTGAAAGCGGGACCACGCGCTGGAATTGGACGGAATTTGCAATTCTAGAAGTCGATGAAGAAACTCGCCTTGTCTCATCTCCACTTTTGTCGGTGAACGCTGCTCTTCCTACGTCCAGCTGAAAGACTCTTCTACTGGCAACAATCAAACGATGACTCCGCCGTAGGCCGTTTCCCAACGAACCTACTGTATGTCTGTATGGACAGTACAGTCGTAGGCACCCGTTCAAGCTCTCGTGGCTTGTCTACCGCGCGCTGTGACACATATTTAGCGAAGCATTCGAGCAGCGTGACCAGCTACTGCCCGAAAAATACCAGTAGACCATCTTCGATCGAAACTTTCGTGTGCCAAGACCCTGCACACGTAAATTTCTCTTCTCTTCCGAAACTGTCCTGCGCCAAGTCCATGCGCATTCGGTTCCTCTCTTCTCTTCCGAAACCATCCTGCGCCAAGTCCATGCGCCATTTGGTTTCTCTTCTCTCTCTCTCATTGGTGATCGATCACCTATCCGGTCGACTAAACTCACTTGATGGAACTCGGATTCAACTTGGTTGACTCCCAAACCGAGCCTTTGCAATTTTGAAAAAAAAAGTTTATTCGAAACGTTTCTGTACTGCTTATCATTTCATTTTTAATTTATCGAATTTTCTCGACAGTTCACTTCGAAATACTAACTACACATTTGCTCTGGCCAAATTCACGGAAAGAAAAAAATTACATCTCAAATTTCGCAAAAATTAATCAAATCTAGCTACCAATAAGGTCACTTATGGCAGTTACAGCAGAGAAGATAAAAAAAGTCATAAAACGCTAAACAAAATTGTACAGTATAAATATAAAAGCGCCCATACATAGTAACTGTTAGTATAATTTAAGAATTATTATTGTTCAAACTATCGTCAGAAATCACCTCAATACCTCTAAATACAAAAGACAAAAATGAACCCCAGAAACTTCATGTCATCCATTCTCTGACAATCATGAACCCTCTTGCTTTGAGGAGGAGCACACAAAGACGCCACAAAAACGTTACTGGCTATCTATAAGGCTCCATTTCCGAGTGTACACTTGAGTCAATGTTTCAAATGCATTAGTTAACTCCGACTGAAGGTTTAAACAATAATAATTTTCTAAACAGTTATTAAAAAGTAAAAAAAATTTAAATATTACTACCAAAAATTATTTTAATACAGTAATTCCAACTTGAAACGTCAAATTTCATACGAATTGAACTCGCAATTAGCAAATTACATCTGAGATACAACTCTCTCCTTCAACAGAAACCCCAGTATGGTTTGCAAATCACAAAAATCTCAGTAATTTATCGTTTCCAAGTGAAACTACAAATTTTAGTTATACTAAATAAGAATAGATCATATGCACTAAAAAAATACACGCAATCCACTGTAAACAAAAAACACTGCATAATTAAGAGCGGTCGCTTTGTTTGTAAGCGAACCTCTATACAAATATCCCTAACCGAATGAACTTGCATTATATCCTAACATAATTTCGTAATATTTTCCATGCAAACGCTCGAACTAAAAAAAAGACATTTTTCATTTCTAATACCCAAATTAAAATATCAAATTAAAACATCCTTTTTAGAATACAATCTAAATTTGAACTAAAAATTTTACCATTGTCATTGAACTGGAAATAAAAATAAAAATCGGCCTACCTGTACCAATAAAATTGATTATTGAATGAATTTATAAAACGTAAAGAAAATATATGAAAATTTTCTACACAAATTTCTGTAATTCAAAAAAATTATAATATCCAGATTTAGTAAAATGTGTACCGTAACTCACATTGGCCGTCAAAATAAAAATAAAATTTACTGCTGCACTTTTAGGCCTATATTTAATAGATTCAATGTTATGCGCGGAAAGAACAATTTAGAATTTTATGCATAACATTTGTGCTTATTAAAGAAAAATCCTATGCTTATTTATGTTAAACCAATTAAAATTTTGTTAAATAACTAAAAATTTACTACTCAATAGACATACCGTAATAACGGTTAATCTCCGAACAATATTTTACGATAGGCCTACAAGAAATCCCTCAGTACAATACAATTGCCATTTTACCAAATATGTCGGAATCGTCGTGAAATGAACGAAAGGAAGAGAGAGGAGAAAAAAAATAATCAGCTTACCTACCAAAGTTTATGGGTATATAAATATATGTAATTATATATATAACTAATAAATACGTATTAGTTAATAAGTAAGTATATAATTAATGAGTATATAAAAAATCCCAAAAAAAAAAAAATTTTACAACACAATTTCTCTATTTCAGTTAAACGAATTCTGCTTATTTTGAAATTTAACACAATCCTATACGGCGACTTATAATCTGACAAATTTAATATGTTTAAGATTACCTTTCGACTCTCAATTAACTGTAACTTAACCTATATAGCTCGAAGCGAGCGAAGCAAAAAGCCCGTAAATCTATATAAACAAAATAATCCTATTATTATATACAGGCAATCGAAATATAATCAAAAATCTGCTAATGAAACCCAGAAAATTTCTCACAAATTTTCGCTAAAACATTTTGAAAGGACCATATAAAATGTGTATCACTGTATTTAAACTAACAATTCACTTAGGTACAAATTTTTTTCTATATTAATCGTTTATTATTATACTACAATTACTACTAATTCCAAAAGTTTTAAACAAAGTAAAAAGTAAGCTGAAAGAGGCATACAGTAGAAGAGACGAAAAGAAAAGAAAATTTTGAGTCTTTAGGCAGCACGATAATGTTCAAAACTATATCCTCTCCAACGGAATGAACGAAATTTAACGTAATAATGACTCGCAATATTGAGTCGGACAAACGAAAAGCAACGGAACTGGACGATGAAAAATGGGACAAAGGGAACATTTCAGAATCGAACGAACTCCCACGAAAAATTAAATTTTTAGGCGCGAAGTTTGTCAGGGACGCTATCAGGATGCGAAGGCGACGCGCCATCCTGTATTTATTTTTACAATGAAATTTTAAGGAATGAATTTCGAAATTTGCCTGCAAACGGAATCAACTTTGCATTTAGATATTTTAATAATCGAAATAAAATATTCATTAACGCTATTTGTTATTATACCGGTTTTGAAGAATTTTAATCAAAATACTAAGTCACGTGGGTAAGCATCACAAAATATGATGTAAGACCACCGCTCGCCACCAGATGTAGTGTTCGCCACCAGATGTAGTGTTCGTCACCTTTATTAATTTACTTTCTCTTCATTATTTACGCTTCTTTCTACTTTACTATCTATTCTCTATCGGCTCTTTCTTTCATTTATCACTTTGTTTCTCTACACTCTTTTTGCCGTATCGTATAAATATCATGGTAGCGCGCCTAGACCTGACTTTGAAAGACCGTTACAAAACAAAGGGGGAAGGGGTATATTAATACTCTTTTTTAACACTTATGAACGTTTTATTAATTTCGAAAATGGTTTAGTTAAGTTAGGGGTATGCGAGTATGAAATATTACTAAATATATTTACGTCGGAGAGTGCACAAAACAATTTGAATTTAAGATCACATGGCTCTAAATCTTACGCGTATCGCGTCCGCCTCAAGACTGGCTATTATGGGTGGTAGTCTGCTCTCTTGGGTCCCTGTTCAGGACTGCCAACTGTACCCATTTTAACAATTTACAATCTAACAAACATGCTTTCTCGTAATCTCATAATTATTAGTAAATGATTTACATTAAACATTATCTTAATTAAACAAAACAGAAATTTATATTCTTAACTAAGCATTACTACAGAGAGAACGAAACAAATGAAAAAATGAGGTAACCACCCGGGAATCGAATCCGGGATCTTCCGATTGCCGGTCAGATGCGATACCATTACACCATGGGCCTCACTCTTCCAAATGCCGTAATTCATCTACATACTCGCAGAAAACAATGCCCCAAGGGGGCACCTCCCGCATGCCGTAACATTATATACATGCGTGTTCTTTGCAGTCGAATGTATATAATGTTACGGCATGCGGGAGGTGCCCCCTTGGGGCATTGGTTTCTGCGAGTATGTAGAAGAATTACGGCATTTGGAAGAGTGAGGCCCATGGTGTAATGGTATCGCATCTGACCGGCAATCGGTCGATCCCGGGTTCGATTCCCGGGTGGTTACCTCATTTTTTCATTTGTTTCGTTCTCTCTCTCTCGTCTTGCGCGGAATATCTCCTATACAAGCGTCGTTCTTTACGTTATTTATACTGCGTGTTCTTTGCAGTTGAATGTATATAATGTTACGGCATGCAGAAGGTGCCCCGTTGGGGCATTGGTTTCTGCGAGTATGTAGAAGAATTACGGCATTTGGAAGAGTGAGGCCCATGGTGTAATGGTATCGCATCTGACCGGCAATCGGAAGATCCCGGGTTCGATTCCCGGGTGCTTACCTCATTTTTTCATTTGTTTCGTTCTCTCTCTCTCGTCTTGCGCGGAATATCTCCTATACAAGCGTCGTTCTTTACGTTATTTATACTGCGTGTTCTTTGCAGTTGAATGTATATAATGTTACGGCATGCGGGAGGTGCCCCGTTGGGGCATTGGTTTCTGCGAGTATGTAGAAGAATTACGGCATTTGGAAGAGTGAGGCCCATGGTGTAATGGTATCGCATCTGACCGGCAATCGGAAGATCCCGGGTTCGATTCCCGGGTGGTTACCTCATTTTTTCATTTGTTTCGTTCTCTCTCTCTCGTCTTGCGCGGAATATCTCCTATACAAGCGTCGTTCTTTACGTTATTTATACTGCGTGTTCTTTGCAGTTGAATGTGATATATATATATATATATATATATATATATATATATATATATATATATGGCACTTAATTTATAGAAAACTGATATAACCCACACATGATGAGTGCCTATTTACTGGTTCATGCTACAAGAGCGCTTTCTGGTTTCTGGACTCGTAAAATGTCTAAAACACATCAATAACTATTAGCTAAAAGCTTATATATATATATATATATATATATATATATATATACACACGCGTGTTTGGAGTGTTAATTTTAATACAGCGACAGCGCACATACATACTATGAAAAGTGTTATACAGGGTGTCCCATAAGTCCGGCATCATAGGAAAAATAATAAAAAAAGGCAAAACAAAAGCTTTTATTTACAAAACGTGCTCAAATTGTCCATCATTGTTTTCAATACACAAATTCAGACGTGATACCCAGTCAGCAAGCACACGGTGAATGATGTCAGGAGTAATGGTGTTACATGCCCCAATAATGCGCTGCCGCAAATGTTCAACACTCCTAATTTTCTCTGCGTATACCAGCGCTTTCAAGTGACCCCAGAGATAAAAATCTAGTGGCGTGAGATCCGGGCTTCTAGCTGGCCATTCCACAGGCCCTCGACGTCCTATCCAATGACCAGGGAATTGTTGGTACAGGTATTCCCTTACTTGGGTGCTGTAATTTGCAGGAGCGCCGTCTTGCTGGAACCATGTTGGGAAATTTCCTTCTTCGTTCAAGACACTGGGAAATGCTTCTTCCTTGAGCATACGTAGGTAGGTGCCTCCAGTGACATGTTCATCGAAAAAGAGGGGGCCTATGATGCGATCCTTCCAAATGCCACACCATACCATCACCCGAGATGCACCTTGTTCCTTTGAAGAGGTATACCAGTGAGGGTTGTTTTGAGACCAGTAGCGGGTGTTCTGTCGATTTACCTCACCATTTCCATAAAAAACAGCCTCGTCACTGAACAGAATGGTGGCCGGGAAATTGGCATCCCGAGCATATGAATTATGCTTTGTAGAAATAGAAAAATATGAATTTCTCCTATGATGCCGGACTTATGGGACACCCTGTATACAAATAAATAGAAATAATACAATAATCTAGCTGTTAAGTGGAACTACCCATTTTCTTTGGAATGAAACTGTGGAATGACTTAAATACCTGTATAAAAATATTGTGAATTCGTTTAAATCCAAATTGAATTCCTGATTAATAATGTCGTACTAACAAAAATCAAGGATTAATGCAAAATCTTAAGTACAACCCCATGTAAATTAGGGCGTAAGATAATGAAACTCATTGTATTTAAATATACTGTAATAGTGTTTAAGGCCGTATACACGCATATGTTTGGTTTAGTGTTTCTTTAAATTACAGTGGTTCCATACACATGATCGTGTGTAGGTAATATATATATATATATATGTATATATATATAATATATATATATATACAGGGTGTCTCAAAAGTCACTAACTATTTTGAAAAATAGGAATTACGAAAAACTGGTTTAAGACATGAAAAATATATTTATTTCAAAGTAAGTGCCACAAAGAATTAGTGCTATTTATTTATCTGTCTCCACATGGTGACCATCAGTGTCTCTACAGAGCTCAAAGCGATAAGTTGTTTCCCGGAACACACTTTCCAGCATTTGAGGTGTTATTTTCTGAACTGCATCGGTAATACGACTTCGAAGTTCGGCTACATCACTAATTCTTCTACCAGTGTACACCTTAGACTTAATGAAACCCCAGGCGAAAAAATCTAATGGTGTTAAATCGGGTGAACGTGCTGCCCATGGTTGTGTTCCTCCACGACCAATCCAGCGACCGGGGAAGCGTTTGTCAAGATAATCACGTACAATTATTGCATAATGGCACGGTGCTCCATCCTGCTAAAAAACTACTGTGTCAAGAATGCCATCTGTAAGAAGTTGAGGTTCGAGGAATTGTTCAAGCATGTCAAGATAAATTTATAAATTACACAAAATTCGAAATAAACCAATTAACTTTTTTTAAATACACAAATTTGCACCAGAAGTACATATCTTTATGCCAGCATAGCATTTTTAAAAAAAACATCTAATGTCACCGAAATAGATAGTGACTTTTGAGACACCCTGTATATCGACTATGATATCAATAACTTTTTTTCGACGAAAGAGAGCGAGTGTAGCCAATGCAACACAGAATTTCTACGTTAGTTGAATTTGCGCCGGACAGAAAGAGAGAAAGAGAGATAGAGAGAGAGAGAGATGTTTCAGAAATGGGGGATGGCATACGTTACAGTTGATGCAAGGTTTGGGGATTATTTCTACTAATTTTCATTTTTAGGTCCTTTTATTCGTAATGATGTTATAACGACTCTAGATATTTGAAAATCATGAAGAAAGACATTTAGAGGTATTGAAGAATAGGGACCCCAGTCTTCTTTAGTTAGGCTTATAAGGCTAACTAACGAAAATATCACGACCTAATCTAACCAGTCGTTAGGTTAACTGTACGCCCTTGACGATTGGTTAGGTTAGGTCACGATATTTTCGTTAGTTAGCCTTATAAAGCTAACTAAAGAAGGCTGGGGTCCCTATTCTTCAATAGCTCTAGACATTTTAACTATTATATGCCATAGGCCTAATATGAACAACTATAGATCTACCTATATTAATGAGCGCTTCTTGCTCGAATAAACTATCATTAATGGCATTTGTATTTTTAAGAATATTTTCTTTATTAGACGTCTAGAATCCATGATTTTAGTTAGCATACTCTTTTCCTGACTTTTTTAGACTACGCTTGGCCTACCTACAGGCTAATTTCTGTAGGATTGGGATAAAAAACCTTTAAATTGTAATTATATTTAATTTATAATGTGATTGACCAAAATTCAAACTTTGTGGCCTTGCATACTTCTCTGGTGTTGTAGCCTATTTGTTAACATCGGGATGATAATGCATTGGGATGATAATGGGTCATATTTTATTCATCTTATTTATAGGGGCATAGTTTTTAAAAACAGGGAAAGAATGTACTATTTTAATTCACTCGGGACTGGTCCCTTGAGTGACCCTGTCTCCTACGAGTTTGTGTTCGTGTAATAAAATTATTTAAATCTTCATGTTCTTTCTTCCATTTGGTTTGGAAGACAGTTTCTAACTTGGCCAAAAGTTGTGCGAGTGTTATTTCTTTGAAAAATTCTAATAAGTGTTTTTTAAAATTGTCCCAACTGTATCATGGGCATTCCCCTCTTTATGATCAATAAACCTTTTAGCTTCCCTAATCTTTATGCCATCATCTGTGATGTTTTCGCGTAAGAAATGCTGTTCTAGAGACTCAATCCAAGGTCTTACGTGGGGTTCAACGCAGTTATTATCTATGGTTCCTTTAAAAATTAGGACAGTATGGGGAAAGTTAACAAGTCTACCGAAGTTAATGTATGCTGGGGAAGCGGTTTGAGACATGTTGGCTTTTGCTTGATCTGAGATTTGCGTGTTTGTAAATATGTTTGAAGGGTGCGGGATAGGTGGAAAAATGGTTGTAGGAAAATTTTCAATGTCAGAAAGCGCACCGTCTGAATCTCTCATATGTGATGGTACTGTTAATGTCTTCTAATTTGGTCTGATTGACCGATCTTAATCTATGGAATCATCACTTGAGTGGCTTTCCAAACTACTCTATCTGAGAAATACACAAATAAATAAACAACAATTTGCCTACGAATTTGTCCTGTCTCTTACTGATTGTCTTCACACCCTCTCTCTCTTTACCGCAGTGTTAGATCGCTCTTTACTTTCGTTGTTATAATAGACACTACAGCCGTCATCTATTCTAATGGTCAATTCTGGAACATTCTTCCTCATTCCATCTTTCCCTGTCTATGACTTAGGATGTTATTTTCTGGGAAACGATTGCAGTTGTTTTCGAGCTGATGAATAACAACCTGCCTCTGATCCGCTGCATCATCCCGCCTCATTCGGGTAATTTTCCGTAAGAAAAAGTTGCTTTCTTTTAACAGAGGGACTTATTTACACCATATCACTGACTATACAATACGGTTATACGTCTGAGTGGTTAAAGCAATGGGGTGTTGATGGGAGTGGCTTGGTTTTCGCGTTAAACTATAGGTCTAGACGGTTTATAATTATCTTGAATGGCATAATTATGTTATAACTTAAACAAGCTGCTCTCTATTCTTTCTGTACGAACTATTTTATTTGATTAACTTCTCCTACCTTTACTGTGGGTTAATATTTCAACGTCGTTTCATATTACACTAGAAGATATCGTAATACGAGGCAGATACGTTTATATTAACGATTTTAGAATGTTAATTTACGTTTATTATTAAAGGGTACGATCATATTTTATGATCTGTGGTAAAAATTCTTTTTATTTATGAATATACATACAAAGTTCGAGATTTATATTGGTATATTGTATTGTATATTATTCATAATATTAACTAAACACTAATTATTACTTTCGGTTCCGTATATACACTGTATGGTCAATTGCAATTCAATTCTCAAACTATGCTGAGATATTAATTCTTATTGCATGTAATATGTAAAAATGGAGCGTTGAAACATATTTCAAAACTATTCGGAAACAGTGTTCCTCTCAATAAAGCTGTCATTATCATATAAATGTGAAGAACGAAATACATCACCAGGTGTCTCCAGAAATAAATTTTGTGGAAAGATGCAATACTAAGATAGAATATTTATCACGAGGCTTAGAGAGATAAGTTTTGGTGTCAGTGGAAAGGAAAAAAATGACCTACCAAGCAGCTCGCCAGGGATCTATTTTTGCGAAGCACTTGGAAATTATATGGAATTCAATCATAAAATGATAAAGTGGTAACATTTATTAAATAATTAAGAGTAGGATTCGACGTGACGCCCATCAGTATCCCTGCACAGCTCAAATCGTTCCGCAGCATTTCTAAACACATTCTGGAGCATTTGCGGGGTTATGTTATCTGCAGCAGTTCGTATACGTGTACGTAAGTTTTCAAGACTCGTAATCTTCGTCTGATAGACGTGCGATTTGATAAAGCCCCATGCAAAGAAATCTAAAGTGGTTAAATCTGGTGATCTCGCTGGCCAAGGTCTGTTGCTTCCGCGTCCGATCCAGCGATTTGGAAAACTTCCATTTGGATAATCCTGAACAATTTTGGCATAGTGACAAGGAGCACCATCATGTTGATAGACGACGGTACTAACAATCCTATCCCCGTCGTCTATCAACATGATGGTGCTCCTTGTCACTATGCCAAAATTGTTCAGGATTATCTAAATGGACGTTTTCCAAATCGCTGGATCGGACGCGGAAGCAACAAAAGACCTTGTGTTGCGAGATGACCAGATTTAACCCATTTAGATTTCTTTGCATGGGGCTTTATCAAATCGCACGTCTATCAGACGAAGATTACGAGTCTTGAAAACTTACGTACACGTATACGAACTGCTGCAGATAACATAACCCCGCAAATGCTCCAGAATGTGTTTAGAAATGCTGCGGAACGATTTGAGCTGTGCAGGGATACTGATGGGCGTCACGTCGAATCCTACTCTTAATTATTTAATAAATGTTACCACTTATCATTTCAAGATTGAATTCCATATAATTTCCAAGCGCTTCACAAAAATAGATCCTGACTTTATGTACACCCTGTAGAATTATAGTTAATTATTAACAAAGGGAAGAGAATCGTTTGTCTTCGAATGATAAGATCTCGAAATGCGGTAGAATATTTTGAATATGAAACAGATATTAGGTTCAAAACACCATATCAAGCATGTTTTCATTTAGGGGCTAATGACCAAAGAACTGCGTTTAGAATGATTATAGTGTTTTCATTAACTTAAAAAATTCATTAGATATTTTTATTTCTCCTAAACTCTTCTCAGTTTATTTTAGTAGTATGGGCGCAAAATGGACGAGTGCAAGAATGTTGCAGAGATAATGATCAATGTTACAAAGGGGGGTGGGGTTTATTGCAAAAGTGGTATGTTGCAAAGGGGGTGGGGATGCAATGAAGGGGGGTTATGCAACAACTAAATGCTGCAAAGGGGGGAGGGGAATGTTACAGGTGCAACAAAAGTCATGAAACTTGGAGGCGGCGTTATTCCCCAAGAGAAAGACAGGAGAAGGAGAGAAAGGAAGAGAGTTGTTCACCTTGCAGGAGCCAAGTGCATATTAACACTTCAGCCGACCCGCCTCTCTTTTATTAGTTGTAAATCAGCCAGTTGGCTTAATCCGCCAGTTGGCTTAGAAGGCGTAAATGGATTGTACAGGTTGAGTTGCCAGATTGTGCTATTTTTTTAATTAAAGCATATATTATTGACTGTTGGCTTAGAAGGCGTAAATAGCTTGATCAGTTTGAGTTGCCAGGTGGTGCTATTTATTTAATTAATTCTTAAAAGTTGGTTTAGAAATCCGTCAGTAAGTTTAGAAGGCGTAACCAGCCATTTGGTATAATTAATTATCGTTTACAACCAAAAGAATTAAATAAAACTACATCATTCTCTTTATTTAGAGAAAATATTGTAAATATATAGAAAATAAATATACATTGGAATGATCAAAAAAATTAAAAATAATAATAGTTTAAGAAATATGAACGAGGAATATGTATATAATCAAAAAATGTAACCGCCAATATAACAGTACAGGAGAAATATATATATACACAATTATATTATGGAAATATATAGGAAATAAATATTCATTGGAATGATAAAAAAAAATTAAAAATAATAATAGTTTAAGAAATATGAACGAAGAATATGTATATAATAAAAAAATAGAACCGTCAATATAACAGGACAGGAGAAATATATATATATACAATTATATTATGGAAATATACTGTATAGGAAATAAATGTACATTGGAATGATAAAACAAATAAAAAAAATAAAAAATAAGAAATACAAAACGTATAACCATCAATATAGCAGTACAGGAGAAATATATACACACAATTACGTTAAATATATTGAAAATAAATACATACACTTTATCTTCTACCGCACAAAATAAAAAATAAGAAATACAAAACGTATAGCCGTCAATATAGCAGTACAGGTGAAATATATATATACACAATTGAGTTAAATATATTGAAAATAAATACATTTCACTTTGTTTTACTGCGCAATACACTAAACTCACACGTAATCGAGTCTACAATTACAGTGTTATTGCTTTGCATTACGCAGTATATACGCTTAATATTATTTCATCGCTCAAGGTATAGGGAAATCTGTACTCTATATAAATGGCCTTCTTATCGTTCTACTATTTTTATGCCCACTTTACGTCCGGCTGGCAAGTTACCTTTAAATACGCCTAGAATACAATCAAAAGCACGCACAAAGAGTTCATCGTTAGCGACAACGTCAAACACAAGATATAAACACGCCTTTCCAATCGAGGGTTTATTTCTACCGACTCGAGCTTTTCAATCGTGAACTCACCTTCACACTGCATAGCGACAGTTGAAATAATCTTCTAAGTCGTTACGACAGCTGCTCATTATATAAAGAAATAGTTCTTCAGGGTGAACGGTGTAGGCGAACTCAGCGCTGTACCGATCAAGTGCTTTGTACCAAAGCTCATGATATTTCAAAGAGTCTAAACATTTTAAATAAGCATCCAGCTCTAGACCATTCTCACCTTGTTCAGAACTACAGTCGGTAAACCCATCGAGCAGAGCGGTGTATGCTTATTCAAGAACCGTATCAAAATAAAGCATATCCATAACACGCGCGTCTAATATAGGCTTCAGCTTCCGGAATCCGACGATTTCAAAAATCCTGTCGAGGATGAACCGGTTTCGCGTAGGGACAAGAGCGTTATTATCAGAAGCATTCTTACACATCGGCCGTATATCAATGCATGGCCGATCGTTATTTATACACAACGTACATACAACGGCATATGAGGGGGTGTCACTAATCTGCTCTCTTCTTGTACCAACACCAGTAGGAATTTTATAACGATCTTCACTTCACTTCTCAACTATCACGAAGATTCTACTCATCTCCTCGACATTTAAATACACAACATTCCGTTTGCTCGTTTGTCTACAATCCGTTTCCAGTACATAGTTAACGGCACCGGATTTACCCTAAACATGCGCAACGACTTCGTCACGGACACATCGTACACGGCGTTGAGAATGCTGCTCAAAGGAAGTTCCATCGTATTTGAGGAGCGCACTTCCACTCGGTTCAAGCTCTGAAATAACTATGAGCCACATGCAACGCATCGGCTCGATGGGAGGAGTGAGTTACACCATAAGCTAATGAAACGTGTACGGCGCTATTCCAACATGAATCGTTGTATCCCATTATATTGGGTAGATGTTTTGAGAAATTTTCCGACACATGAAATAATATCGGTTTTAATGTTTTATCACTCCCACTACCCAGAATACGCACCAGACATTTTTGCAAAGGGGGATTTTCACGAACTAAACACATTTTATATCGGTTTTAATGTTTTTTCACTCACCGCACGTTCATTTCCACAAACTAAACATCTTTACATTCCGGCGCCCTATTTGAGAGGAACATATGCCCATATTTTTCTTTTTTGTTTAACAAGCGATACTCCTCTCTAAAGTCTGTTAAAAACTCACACAAGGCATTAGCCACAACCTCACTACAAACTTCGTCATGATATATATATATTAATATAGTGATAAAACTACTTGAGATTCTCCATGATGACAAGATTTACATTCTCAGTCGCAGGGCACGAGTACTCGGTATGATGCAACATGACATAATATCGCTTGTCACACGACTCATCAACAAGACTCACTATCCATATCCGTTGCTTCTCTTCTGCACGTGTTGTTCCTTTTACTTCACGGTATATGTAAGGTTTTATAAAGTGTAGTCCTACAACATACTTCAATACATCACTTATCCCACGAAATCCTACAATGCTCTCACCAGAATAGCCATAGAGTATTTGTACATCTTGCTCCTTCGCACGATTCAATGTAGCCTTAAAAGCATCAAAGGAGGGAGGAATATGGAGTTTTTCAGTATCCACCACATCTTGACACTTTGCAGATTACCATTTCATAAACGTCGAACACGCAATATTAAAGGTAGCCATTACTATTTTCTGTCTACGCGGGAGAATACACATCTGAGGTCCAGGGCTTACTGCGATCAACTGAGCACACAGGGAAGCCCAGGTAGTAGCATGACTCACGTTGCTGGTCTTAGAGTGGGCGGAGCTTAGAACTTTCTCCTGTGTACACACACACACACACGCACACACACAGGAGAAATTGAAACGCTAATTGAAACACGATTTATTTAATAAACGAAATATTCAAGGTGTATATGTATATTTACAAATACGTGTAATAAATAAGTTAACAATAGACACATCAAAGATTATATTCAAGGTGTATATATATATATATATATATATATATATATATATATATATATACAAATACGTGTAATAAATAAGTTAACAATAGACACATCAAAGATTATGGTATTCAAAGGGTACGGAATCATTGGTACCAGGTACCTGGTAACGTTTCCTATAGGTGTTACGGCACACCTTTGTACCCCTAAGTTCCTTCACGTCCCCCAGCTTCTGCGCGCGAAAATTGTGGGTGCCTACAGTTAGTTGGGGCGGCCGGTCGCCCTCACCTTCATCATCCAAGCACACTAGATCCTTCAACGATTCAAAGTTAACGACCCGCCGATTCGCCTGATTGAGCGTGATACCCTTTGCCTTCACGAGAAATTTCATATCCTCCCCGAACCTCACCCGTACACCATAAGTTTTTGGTCTTGTTGAGACAAAAGAGTCGGCGTATGCGGTGTCCCCATACTCATCCTTGATCTCATCAGCCAGCTCACCGAGGCATTCACCAATAGGAGGCATGTATTCACCCTCCCTCTCTGTGAATATCACACTATATGTATCAGCGTACAATACCCTCCTCCCAAGAGAATGTAATAAGCCCCAAGGTTTGATGCGTGCGTAGGCAGTTGTGAAGCTGGCTACAGGTATGTTTATAACCCGTGAGGTATCTGTGGCCAAGTCGGTATTGTTGTACTTTATTATGTAAGTATTACCTACATTCATGATCTCCATGACCACTTTATCCGGAGCATTGGCATAATCCCAGACTTCACTATAACTTTGTGCCAAATGAACGTTCCCTTTGCCAGTATTCTGTGCAAAATTTCCCCAAAGACTGTTTAGACACAACTTTGCATTAAAACGATTGTCAGGGTTCTTTATAATTTGGGAACGGTCAAGCTGTATACCTTCTCGGTCACGGCAACGTTGAATATAGGCCGACTTTTTATCTTCGGTATCAACTCTTCGCGGATACCCTGATGCTTCGACCTTATCTTTGAAAAAAGCGTTTATATATGGCATGAAAAGGTTGGGTAGCTTCTGAAACCTCCACACCTCATGTATCTTCAATATGCTGTAGCCATGGCGAACAGCTAGATCCAGCTCTGGACTTGTATATACACCTCTAATCTTACGCTGGTGGGTTGTATGGTCACAATCACCATTGTTCTCTTCTGCGCACTTCACGCACAAGGGAAACATGAGTTTGTGATCGATGACGACGGGTAAGATCGGCATCCATAAATCGCTAGGGGGGAGTACGTCTACGAAAGAAAGGCCGAAATAGTACCCGTTCAAATTTGTTGATAACTCCTCGATGGTGGGTAGGTCAGGTCCCACCAGTTTCTCAGGCGCACCTACGGGGTACGGATTGTTCTTCATCACGTAGGGGTATAAAGAACAGAAGTCGTAGTAATGGAGTTTCACCGTGACCGGGAAATTCGCCGTAAACATTTTCGCCGTAGGAAAATTCGCCGTAAACATTTTCGCCGTAAACATTTTCGCCGTAAGACAAATTCGCCGTAAGGACATTTCGCCGTAAATAAAATAAAATTAAAATTAAAAAAAAAGTTTAACTGAACCCTTATAATAGCCGGTGCTGGTTAAGTGTGCGGTCTACCTAGCTTCGAGCAGTCTACCAGAATTAAAATTCTTTATACTGTACGGCATTGACGATTGGTTAGGTTAAGTCGTGATAGTTTGGTTAAATAAATTTCTTAAATAAATTCCTTATCTTACTTTGAAACTCACTGTACGGCATTGACGATTGGTTAGGTTAAGTCGTGATAGTTTGGTTAAATAAATTTCTTAAATAAATTCCTTATCTTACTTTGAAACTCACTGTACGGCATTGACGATTGGTTAGGTTAAGTCGTGATAGTTTGGTTAAATAAATTTCTTAAATAAATTCCTTATCTTACTTTGAAACTCACTGTACGGCATTGACGATTGGTTAGGTTAAGTCGTGATAGTTTGGTTAAATAAATTTCTTAAATAAATTCCTTATCTTACTTTGAAACTCACTGTACGGCATTGACGATTGGTTAGGTTAAGTCGTGATAGTTTGGTTAAATAAATTTCTTAATAATCATCCATTGATTATTTTTTAAAAATTTTACGGCGAAATGTCCTTACGGCGAATTTGTCTTACGGCGAAAATGTTTACGGCGAAAATGTTTACGGCGAATTTTCCTACGGCGAAAATGTTTGCGGCGAAATTTCCTAGAACCGAGTTTCACACCCTCCGTAGGCGGAAAGCATAGCTTGAAGGGATTTGTACGCCCTCCGAACAAGTTCTCACCGCATTTGAGAGGATCCAGCACCAATGAACGCTTGATCGTGTTTATTTCTTCATGGTACTGTCCATCTGTCTCCATCCGTGCATCATACTCATGCTCCCACAAAAATTGTGAGTGAACTGAGAGCCTATAAGTTGATCGCGGGTGCGGGTCCACGCAAGACATTCGGCAGGAGATCTACTGTAGATATCTCCTGCGATTCCACACTCAGGACGGGCGCATTCGTGCCACCAGCAACCGTTAAAGGAGTACACAGTCTTTTCACCAGTGGTACGGTTTTCAGTTAAACCATCAACCCAAAAAATATGACCATTAACCTTAATGGGTACTTCACCCGTGTTGCGGGCATGCTTTATGTATACACCTGTCTGCTGCTGTACTAGGTGTATCAGCCAGTAAATAGTTTGTGCCCATAACTGCGGGGGTTGTTTCTGTGAATAATGGCTAAGGTGTCTTTAGGCCTGGAGTTATTCTTGAACACCGTAAAACATAATGAGGCGATGGTGGTTGCGACTTGCAACGGATCGCATTTCAAACGGCCTATGTACATCCTTCTAAAGGCCTGGAAACATACTCTAAGCACGCGCACATCATTCACGCAATAACGCTCACATTCATCAACTATATTATAAGGATTGCAGTCATTAAAACTGTTGTAGTATCGGTCCAAATCTTCACGTTCTTCTGTACTCATACATTCATAGTTAAAGTAATGTTTGGATGGAGGTAGTCCTACGTAATTTAAAGTTTCGTTAGTGAGGAACGTGTAAGGGAAATATCCTTATGAAACTTCAGCGGCTACGCTCATCACCTTGGGTAGCTTTGCTAATTTACAAGGTGTGAATAATAAAGTGTCTTTATATTGTACATTACCTCTTATTTGCATCAGTATTAGCTTGTTGCCTCTTTTCAAGGGATCACCTGTAAATATCTCAGTGACTCGTGCTCAAGCAACTCCTTATAAAGGAACTGTGTGTCAAATTTTGCCCCTTTATGGTTGAGAATATACACAGTCATTTTTTTTTAATTTGTCCGCTAGCTTGACAATATAGGACACAAAGAGCTTCACAGGGCTATCGTGGGCATTCGTTTTAAATACGTTTGTCCGTTTACCACATTTGTGACACTCATCATACTCGAGATCCATACATTCATTACACATAGTCTGGCTTACAAGTAAATGTGGAATAACCTCTTTGGTTTCAGTGTTCGTGTATGTTTCTATATCGTAGTACAGAGTTATAGAACGACTATTTTTAGGCTTAGCGTCTTTCATATAGCATACATGCTTTACTTCATCAGCCTTATATTTCCGATGGTATGTAGGATAGTGAATTTCATCACATTTATGGTTGAAATTCCCCCAGTTATCAATCATATGAAACATACCACATTCACAGATTCTCATTTTCCTGCACGTGCCAATTGATTTATGCATCTCAAAACAGATATTATTGAAAAATGTGCGTCTACACATATCACATTCCCTCTTCTCAGCTTCAACTACACGGCTTTCACATTTGGAGCTTTTACACTGCTCACATACCATGTGGCAATCTTTACAATGTTTCACTATATCATCTGCAAACTCGATACACCCCTTACACAAATCATGATGTCGCCCATATTTTCGACTTTCATCATAACTCGCGTAAAGGTCCCTTATATTACGGATGGGGAGATACGTTGTCCATGACAGTCATAAAATAAGTAGGGGCCTTGTACGATCTCTCACACTGCTTTTAAAAACATACACAGTCCTACGACGATCATCCATTCCCAATACAACTATACGAACATTCGTTTCCTGTTCTACCCTTCTCAGCTCTTCAGGATCCATATTACAGTCAAATTAAAGTTTACAGTCTACAGCTAGTTTACGGGCACGTTCCACTACCGTAGGCAACCAAATGTTTTTGACCCGTGTATTTAGTACAGTAAACATACGAGCTAAGACTACTGCTTTAAAGCCACAGCCACGATCGACTTTTATATGCTCTCTATAAATAGCCTGAGAATTGAAGTTAAGAGTATAAGGTGTGGCACTATGACCCGCAACACGGAATACACGGTCAATATTTACCGTGAATTGTCCATATTGAAGGCTATACTACTTTGAGAGGCCTGCATTATACGACCTAATATATACTCTATATCTTCAGCTGCCAAACGACTGTAAGGTATTACTACCCAAAAATCATCTACATCTCCGTCATCTGACCCGAATCCGAAGGACAGCCCCGTCCTGACTTCAAGTTCGTCGCGGTTCTGAAGGGCAAACTCTAAAACACGCTCAACTTTGCGCAGTAGTCCGTGTTCAACACCGTTGCTATACATGGATCTAGGATCAACCCTGACTATATACCGATTTCTAGTGGGGATAGCGGTGCGCACTAACTCGAATGTTATGCCGTCCTCAACAGAGTGAGAAGCTGCTGCGGAGGATGTACCCGGAATTGAACATGAATAAGGGGATATATTTTTATTTGAGGAAGGTACTCTTGTGGGGGGGTTGTGTCGTAAGACGTAGAGGGTTGGGGCTCTATTACTGTTGGTCTAACAACAGGCGCAATCCTGGCACGATTTTTACCTGACGTGAAGGGCTCTTCATCATGCCTCCGCTTTGAATTGTCGCGTGCTACAGGTATCGCTGGTGAGGATTCTTCGGCGGGGAAGGATTCTGTGATCACAACTTCACTCTCGTCGGGGTCATCTGTAATGTCGATGATGGGGTGCTGTACCGCATCGTCATTCACGGTTCTGTGGGAGAAGAGAAAAACAAGAGTGTAGAATATAAGGAGCAGCACTTAAATATTTATTATATTTTGTAAATGACCCACAAAGGTGTATATGATGTTACTTCGTTAAAGGGAAATGAATATACAGTCATTGTAATTGACGATCTCATGTTGGAGATGGATAAAACGTTTGCCGAGACATTTAGTGTTCTCCCACTATCTTAACATAAGCATATTCTTCATCAATCAGAATCTATTTTTCAAAAATAGATAAATCCGCGACGTGTCGTTAAATACACAATATCTAGTCTTAATCGCGCAACATAGAGATGTATCACAAATTGGGGTATTAGCCAATAAAATGTTCCCGAATCAGCGTAAGGAGTTTTTGGAAGTTTATAAAGAAGCTACAAGCACGCGTTACGGATATTTGCTTTGCGACCTTCATCCGCGAAACACGTTTAGGGTGCTTCTAAGAACGAATATATTTCCAAACGATCCTGAAACGGTGTATATTCCAGAATGACAAAGAGGCTAAAGAAATGCCATGAATTAATAAAAATCTATCATTGACTGCCCCGGGCAATGCAGCAGATGTTTATTAAAAATATCGTCTCCGACTTTTTAAAATGCATTTGTGAAATCTGTCTTAACGTTATAAATTGCAATGTATCAATGAATCCACCTCAGAAGGCTCGCCTACGCCGTTACAAGAACATAATACGTTCACTCGCTCGTAAAAGTCAAACTCAAGGGAAGAAAACACAAAGTATTGTATAAAGAGAAGGGTCATTCCTCCCCATCTTATTTTCAGTTTTGGGCCATTACTGACTATATTAATATAATGAAGAAAGTGGTAGTGACTCCAAACGAGATGTATGCTTCATTGCAAAGTTCAAAGAATCCCGACACGGATCTAGATCCCAGTAAAAGCAGGCTTAAAAGAATGGAAAGCGAATTGCTAGCCCTATTAAAAAGTGGAAAAACAACTGATGAGAAAAGAATCTTATACCAAGAAGCTCTGCAGAAATTTCTTCACGAGTACGAAAATTATAAGAACCCGACAGTGATTCCGGTGGTTATTAGGCACAGCACAGGGCACGATGGACATGGTGACATAGGACCTGTGTCCGAAGATAGAGCTGACCAACCAAAGAACAACGGAACACAACATATCGAGCATGAATTAAAAAGCACGCTCCCACATACATTGAGGATTAAAGGTTTAAGTCTTTATAATCTATTGAATGAGGACCCCGCCATAAAATGGACCGATACAGGCGCGATCATTGTGGAAGGAGCAAAGGTACAGGGATCGAATATCGTAGACATTGTCCATGATCTGGTAAGAAAGTGGGATAGGCCCTCACCATCAGGATGAAAGCATATTAAAGTAAGACTACAACAAATAAATGTTCCCAAAGCAATGATAGGAAATCTGAACAGGTTAAAAGACTTGGAACATACATCGCACGTGACACAATCGAAGACGCCATCACTAGTGTTGAAAACCGGTTTGTAAAAACCGGTTTTCAACTGGTTTGCAAAATTTCCCTAAAAATCAAAAACCTAAAGAAAAAACCGGTTTTATCGATTGATTTTTATTTGCCTCAAACTTGCGCGAACGTGCAGCTACGCGCTACAACGCACAAAAAATAACTTCGAATACATTACCTATTAAGTTAAATTGTGACAAACTGGCAACTGCTCTTCAGTATAATTTTTGCCTATCTGCCAACTCGATCTTCAGTTTGTCTCATCATGCAGGCTGTAGTGTAGAGTCAGTCGACTAAAGCCCTATTCGCAGTATAAGACCCTTAATGCCCTTTGTTTCTTAAGATGTCATTTCCAAAATAGGGATAAAATCTAAATTAATTTATATATTTTTTCTTACACGAAGAGTCAATTTTCTGTTTTCTAGGTAAAGTTTTTTTTATTAAAAAATTTTATTTCAATGTTTTTTTTCCAAAATAGAGATAAATTTTTTTTTATTCTTTATAATTTTTTTACAAAAAGAAGTTTATTTCTTTCTAAGTATAGATGTTTTATTTTAAAAAATTATTTCAAATCTAAATTGTTTGAATAATGTATTATTTTGGCTAAAATAAAATATGTCAAAGTTGTCATTTTCTATTCATTCATATGCATACATATGATGCTGCATTTTTGCATTCTTTTGACCAAAAAATAGGCGATAAGCTATGCTTGTTAAGAGTTAAAGTCAGTACCTTTCAATTGTGGCTTTTAAAAATTACTATACTTTTCGGTCATAACCGGTTAAAACCGGTTTTCAAAAAACAGATCGATTAAAAACCGGTTTGTAAAGTTTAGATTATTTTTCAACACTAGCCATCACCCCCGGCGGTAACACCTTTGAAGAGGAGAAAGAAGAGGTTAAACAACGGTCAAACTTACCCACGTGCTTCTAAAATACGCAAATGGCTAACATATTAAGAAGATGTTATTATGACATTTCTAACCAAGACTCCTACGAAGGCGTAGATAGACTGTACAGAAGTGTTTACAGAGTAGGAAAAAAAGATGTTGAGAGATTTTTGCGGGAGCAGGATGCTTATACACTTCATAAGCCTGTGAGAAAAACGTTTAAAACAGCCAAAACAACATCTGCTTCGATTGACTCTATTTGGCAAGCAGATTTAACAGACATGCAAAGATATTCAGTGTATAACGATGGTTACCACTACATTCTATTCATAATAGATGTATTCTCTAGATATCTGTGGCTAATTCCTCTGAAAAATAAATCATCTGAAACAGTTGCTAAAGCCACCAAAACGCTGATGTTAAAAGAAAACAGGGTTCCTGGCTATTTTTGTACGGATATGGGGAAGGAATTTATAGGCCTTGCTTTTCAGAACATGTTGACAGAGTTTAATATCAGCTATTACACTACCAATTCTATACATAAGGCTTCTTTAGCTGAAAGAGTTCAACGTACCATAAAGGAACGCATGCACCGCTATTTTACACATAAAAACACATACAGATTTCTAGACATTCTGGAATCATTGGCCTCATCCTACAACCGCTCACACCATCGCACGATTGGGACAACACCTAACGAGTTTTAGAAAGAGGTACGCCCCAGAGGTGAGAAGAGATGGAACACCACCACACTCTGCGCGTTTCAAAATCAATGATTATGTAAGGCTGTCGCGTTCGGGAAATAAATTCGCGAAGGGATTTGAGCAAGGATGGACACGTGAGATTTTTAAAGTTAGGGCTATGAGACCTAAAGGTGAGATAATGATGTATTACGTTGAAGATTTGAATGGGGAAGAAATCTCAGGAGGCTTTTACCGCGAGGAGTTGCAGAAAGTGGCATTTAATTTAGGAAAAAATGTGTTTAAAATTGAGAAAATTTAGGAAGCAAAGGTTCAGGAAAGAGAAAAATGTACCTGGTGAAATGGCTAGGGTACCCAGAAAGCTTCAACACCTATATAAAAGCTGATGCAATAATGAAGCTTAAATAGTATGCAACATGGCTCCTAACCATTTCTACGTCACACTCCCGTCCTCCTCGTCCCTGTCTGTACACCCTAACAACACACTAGCCAACTTTGTAACAGAGCTCCATGGACCCATTGAATTGGGTCGTGATTCGTATGAGGTGGGGATATGTGAAATTCAGCTGGACACCCTCTTTTTAAATATTGATTATAAAGATACCGTTTTTACGATTCTTAGAGACTGTAATGAGTGTGAAAAAGCCGGGGTAACTCGGGATGAAACCATGCGTACCGCCCAGACTGGGTATGCACAGTATTACAGTACAGAAGTAACACTAGGGCCGGGTCACTATGGTGAGGCCGAGGATGTTGTGAGAGACTTAAACGTAAGTAACGTAAGTTTTAAAAGCTCAAATCTTACGGGCGATTTAGTATGCGAAATCGTAAACAATGATCCCCATACTTGCATTGTGGTCCTAAAGTCGCAGGCTAACCGAAATATTAAAAACCAAAGAGTGTTCAAAATTATAACCGATGGACGATATCGCTCAGCCTTCCAAAGAGACACATTTCACGAGGCACAACACGACTTGTCCAGCCTAATGTATCAGTTGAAATTGGAGAAAATGGTTGACGGCTATAAACCCCCAGACATGTGCTATATTTACAGCAATATAGTGGAGCACCAGTTTGTTGGGGATACCCAGGCACGCCTGCTGCGCATTGCTCACATTCCCAACCATAGAGGAAGGAGTTTGAGTATTACATATGACAGACCCCATTATGTGAACGTCGCAACTAATCTAATAACCAATATCTCAATATATATAAGAACGATTGAGGGTAAAAATTTCCCATTCGGTAACGGGAGCTTAACAGTGAAGCTGCACTTTCGACGCACTGAGTTATAATGGACAGAAAGCCTTTCACCGTCTATCGGGGTGAGATACCAGCGTGGTAGTGGACTTGGGTCCATTTTTTCAACCATACTACGTACGGCTGTTCCTTTGCTGAGGGGTGCCAGATACCTCGGAAGGAAAGCGCTACAATCAGGTCTTAACACTGCAGAAGACATATTGGCTGGGGCTAAACCTAAAGAAGCTCTAAAAAAACATTTAAAACGCACGGGACGAAATCGTCAAAGATGCAAAGAAAAATGCGTGGTGGTGGGAAGAAGAAGAGGACTGTCCGGAAGAAGGGATTACCATCATGTGGAATTAAGTGTAAAAGGATATAAAAAAGAAGTGTTGTAAGAGATTGAAGCCTATGGTTGACCATTTTTTTGATTGATATAAGCTAAGGACATTGAACTCATGAATCATAGTTTGTTTACTACTTGTCGAGAGAGGAGGTACTATTTCTAAATCGTCATGGCATGCTTCATCCATCCGTATAGTTCACACTGCTGTAAATCGGAGCTATCCCTCTTTGAGATGCCCCCAACTCAAGTTTCTATTGGACACATTGACTTTATTACAATTAACCCTTTAAACACAATTAGTTCCCCGAGTGCCCCTATAGAATTCGTGATACCCAGCTCAGACCCTTACTTTTTTGATCCAAGCTGTGTGCACATGTACGCTAAACTACGTATAGGCCATTCTGAATGGAACGGACTGCGATGACAAATATGCTGTATACCCTAAAACAAACTTTCTGCACTCCATATTCAACCAGTGTGACGTATATTTAAATCAGGTCAACATATCGGCAGGCACGGGGTGCTATCACCTACGAGCCTATCTGGAAATGTCCTCAACTTTTCCAAAGAAGCGAAGGATACCTTTTTAAGGGCCGAGGGATATTATCAAACTAAAGACGGAAGTAGTATAAAGGACAAATTTAAAAATTCTAAAAAGAAGATATACGAGTGTTTTGGACGCCTGCATACAGATTTCACATTCCAAGAGACGTTGCTTGTGAATGGGGTGGATATGAAAATAAAGCTCACCCGCACGAGTCCTGAGATCTGCTTAAATCTGGATGCTGCTCAAGAGGGAGCAAAACCGTTGTGGTTCACATTATGGGGACATACCTCCGCGTACGGCGAGTGAAATTAAGTTCACCAAAACAACTAGAAATTGAGAAAAATTTACTAAATGCCACAGTAAAATACCCTATTAACAGAGTACAGATCAAATTATACACGGTGCCAGCAGGGTTGGCATCGAAACAGATAGAAAACATCGCCCTGGGAAATCTTCCTAAAAGGATATTAATTGGAATGCAGAACCATGCTTCGGTGAATGGAAAATATAAAAATAGTGCCTTTAAATTCGAAAATTTCGGACTTAAAAATAAAACTCTATACGTTAATGGCATTGCGTTGGGAGGAACATTGAATACGAACTATTGATCAGATACTGCGGTACCGCTTTGCGCAAGAGCATATAGTAATCTGGCCCATATTGCGGGTGATTGTGATGAGCGCGGGAATGGGGTAACGCAGAAAGAATTCATTGATCAATTTAACTTTTATCCGTTTGACATCTGACCTGGCTTATCTGCTAGCGTAAATACACATTTAAGTCCACAGCAGAGTGGAAACATCTCAGTCAGGTTGGAATTCACTTTAGTGTACTAGTATATCTCGAGTCACAAGCCTTAATAGAAGTAGACAGATTTAGGGGCATTATTACTGACTTTTAAAATGGATGCAAATACACTTCAGAGAGTAATGAATAGTGAACGAATCACACGTTCCAAATTTATCGGTGTGTTCACGAAGAATGAAACATTGAATTTGCCAACTACGCGAGATTGCGGTAGTCTTATTGTCTTATTGTGAACACAGATGTCATTGGTAATGAAGGGATTCATTGGTTTGCAATCTATTTTAAAAATAGGGACCGCCTCTACTCTTTTGATTCACTCGGGACTCAACCCTGGAGTGACCCTGTTATTGTAAAATTTCTCGGCCATTTGCATATCCCCGAAGTTGTATGGAACCCATTCCGGTTACAAGGATATTTTAGTAATATGTGTGGAATGTACTGCCTTTCATTTCTCATCCATATGTCACGCGGTAAAGACTATAAATTTTTTAAAATTGTTCGATCCATGTCACACTCAACGAAACGATGAAATGGTATGCAGACAGATAAGTGGCCGCTTTCCAATTGTGCGTACTCGTTGTATAGTATGATGTTTTGTTCGTGTGTATATATATATTTGTAACCAATAATGTTAGTTTGAATATTCTGTAGTTTAAGATGGTTATTGTACTAAAAACACGATTTCTTTCATTTAATAAATTGATGAAAATACATTGTGTCTTCTTCCCCCCCAAAAAAAAATCAAAGAAAACACTTACATTGTTTCGTTAATGATGTGATGTGACATTCGTTGGGCTGAATGCTCGGTAAATCTTCTACCTCTGTATACAGGTCCATGACATGGGGTTCTTCAAAACGAAAAGATTGTAAGATTGTATAACACATGTAAAATCCTCATCGACCCTTAAAGGAGAAAGAATAATTCATTAGTTCATACTGAATCTTTTTTAATAAAAACATAAACAGAGTATACATATTAGGGTGTCTCAAATATACGAATGGAGGATTTCGGGTCGGGGCGACGCTTGCCCGTATTACACCTTTATAAAGGATTGTTATCACAAACTTTGACAGCTGTAGGAGGATTTTTAGGGGTCACTCAAGTTCGCCACTTCTGTTTCACTTATACAAGATTTTCTTCTCTTTCGCAGGTGATGGTTACTAGAGCAGGAAACCAGTTGTGTTTGCTGGACAAGGCCCCAATTGCAGCGATTGTTTGTCCACGACTTCCATCGAAGGAGCAATGCCTGCTCCTTTACTTCCACCACCACCAAGACCAAGAGGGAAGGAAGACCAAATCGGAGAGCATTCGCCTGGTGGTGGAAACCATCTGGCCCATCTGGGAGAAGGCCAACATACCAACTACCACCAAGAAGTACGCAGGGGAGAAGCTGGCGAAGTTGATCGATACCTACGACGCACTCAAGAAGAACAGGACAAAGCCGCAAGAGGGTTACCGGTACAAGGAGGGGATGTTCAAGTCGGATTTGGAAGACGTGTTTGACGTGGCTCACTCCTCCGCGCTATCCTCCTCCAAGGTCCCTCAGGAGGACAAGGATTTTCTCACCTCGCAGAGGGAAGACAGGATGTCGTCAAGTCTTGCGGGGGTGGACCAGAAGACAGCGAAGAAGAAAGCTGTGAAGCGGAAGAGGGATCTTGCAGCCACGGCTAGGAAGAGTAAATGGGATGCTGGGGTGACACAGCTCATGGAGGTAGCGATCTTGGAGGTGGATGGTAGCAGCACTGAAATGAACACGGAAGACGAGGATGATGACGACGAGACGTACCAAGTGCCCAGCACCAGCAAGGCCCAGACTCAAAAGAAAAGGCGAATGAATGCCCTCACGGACCCGAATCTCATCGCTGCTTGGGATCGCGACATGTCCGTGAGACAAGCAACGTCGTCCTTTGCAGCAGCAGCTCAGAGTTTGGGTCATGACCTGGATGACAGGTAATCTCGCCAGCAACTGTTCATCGAACACGGAACAAGATCCGAAAGGAGATGGGAGAAGAGTTGACCCGAAAGTTCGAAGCTTCTGGTCCTTTAGTCTTGCACTGGGATGGGAAACTGTTGGAAGATATCGCCAAGGAGAAGAAGGAAGTTGACCGGATTGCTGTTGTGGTGACGGGCGATGGAGTCGATGAGCTTCTTGGTGTACCCGTTGCGGTGGACGGCACTGGAAAAGAACAGGCTGCAGCCGTACTCCAGGAAGTCCAGGCTTTTGGCATTTCGGAGCAAATCATTGGACTGGGATTCGACACCACAGCTGTGAACGCTGGGATGATCCAAGGTGCTTGCGTTCGCATTGAGCAGGAGTTTGGCCGTCCCATGTTGTGGTTGGCTTGCCGTCACCACGTCTTGGCGATCTTACTCAAGGATGTCTTCGTGCGATGTCTGGGGCCGTTCTCTTCCCCTGACATTCTCCTCTTCAAAAGATTTCAACAGCGGTGGGCCTCCATTGACAAAGGGTCATTCTTGTCCATCGGTGACGAAAGCAATCCCACAACAACTGACAACTGGGCAAATCAAGCGTCTTCCATGAAGAAATACCTGCAGCAGACGCTTTCCCACGGCACACATCCCCGAGAAGAACTACCGTGAACTCCTCATCCTTTCCTACCGCTTCCTTGGCGGTCAGGTCCAGGGGGGATTTCGTCAGCCTGGGGCCTATCACCACGCCAGATGGATGGCCAAAGCCATCTATGCCCTCAAGATTTTCATGTTCCGTCACCAACTGGACCTGACAGCCAGGGAAGAAGGAGGACTTCGGCGGCTGTGTTTGTTCATCTCCCTCGCGTACGTGAAGCAGTGGAATGAGGCAATGGTCTCGAATCGAGCTCCATTGAACGACCTAGAGTTCCTTCGCCTGCTCGAGGCCTACCCTGACAAGGAAGTCAGCCACACGGCATCCATGGCCTTGAAAAGGCACCTGTGGTACCTCTCAGAGGATCTCGTGGGGCTTGGTTTCTTTGACGACCGCATTCCAAAGGACACGAAGCTAAAGATGGTCCAACGACTTCAATCCCCCGCCACGAAGAAAGGACTCAAGCGGATCGATCCGAAGAACTTCAATCCACAGCAATCCATCGAGCTCTTCGTCACCCGGAGAACAAAAGAAGTCTTCTTCCGCGCGATCCTTCCAGAATCTGAGTCTCCCACCTTCCTCATGAAAGATCCAGATGATTGGATCAATGACCAGGATTGGATCACGGCGCAAAAGAGGGTGAAAGCCCTGAAGGTGGTCAATGACGCCGCCGAGCGTGGTATCGCTTTGATGAAAGATTCAATTCCACCATCACGCGTGATGAGAAGCAGAAGCAATTCGTCCTCAAGGTGGTTCGGCTCACCAGAAGTTGATCCCCGTCAAGACGAAGGAGAGCTTGAAGAGTAAAATCAAGTAGTGTAGGACAGATTGATGATGAAAACAATCCATTTATACGCGCTTATTTCAATTAATGAAAGGTGCATTTCGTTTATTTTCATTTTTGTTCAGAAATAAAGAGAATAAGAGAATGATAGAAATTTCTTTTTTTTCCTAAATAGCTACAAGAAAGTGTTAAACTTGAGTGACCTCTAAATACTGTTCGATTCCCATCATTTTTCGATTTTTAGAACCTCTATGCCTATTGAAATCGGGGCAGCATTCGCGAGCAAGAGAAAATCGAAAAAAAAAAAATTCTATGTATTAATGAGACACCCTAATACATATAGTAAGAGTATTACAATGTGAAGATATCTTTGAACCGCTCAGAGAAGTTCCTTTAAGAGATAATTACGAAAAACATTTGAATTTATATAAAAAAAAACATGCAAAAGATTGCTATAAAAAAATCAATGATTCAAAACAGGGTTTAGCATAATTGCAAACTAATCTATAATTACGGTTACTTAAATGAAGTATTTTTAATGTGATGAGGTGAATTACTACAACCCTCCATATATATGACGAAATAATCCAGAACAGTGCTCTGTCTGGCATGCACAAGTTTGTGAATAATTGACTCCAAAAAATAAAATTATAGGCACTTACATTTCTACGGCAGTCCCTTGCGTCGGATCGTAAGGAGCATCATTGCAAATATCTTCAACGGTTTGCGTTGGAAATAATCCATCCCGGTCAGCGGCGTTAAAAAGATTAATTGAGGACAATGCCACAATGTCACCATCTTGATATAAATCCGGTAAACTATAAAGTTCTTGATTCATGGCGGAGGGAATGTTTATTCACTGGTGAAAGTAATTACTGTGACTCCCAGCTGAAAATATTTACTTTTTTACGCATGATCCCAAGCACCACCCCAAAAGACTGAGTCGGTTCGTAAATTTAATGATTGTTTGTCAATGTAACTGGGCGGGGCTATGATAAGTTTGTGTACCAATCGTAACAACTATATTATGGTTCGAAGCTTTGGACGACTAATGGTGTCCTTATGTTCTCATCGTAGATTTAATGCACACATCGTGTATTACCCCTTGCAGTCTCTACCAGGAAATATTTGCATTTACACCCATACTTTTCTCGGTTTTCCCAAACTTACCCCTTTATGCAATATCCCTCGCAACCTTGATCAACCATCTCTATCACAACAATATTTTATTATTTTGCGGCCATTCTATTTGATCCTCAATTTTTCGGATGCAAGTCGTTATAGGAATATCTTCATCAGAGTCGCTCAGCTCAATACCACAGGAAACAAAATTGGCGCCGCTACTCTTCATAATCCTGACATCACCAGAATCAGCACAGTAAAACAAAGGTCATTAGAAAATAAGAAATCTAGAACATTTTTGTGCATTATTATGTTTTGCGGTCATACTATTCTCAGCTTTCCCAAGATTCCTGACTTGTGGATTTGGTTATGTGTGTGTGTGTGTGTGTTAATTGCATTCTACAGTTTCTGCCACGATGGTTTCAAATATTTGCAAAATATGTTTTCGGTCATGCTATTCGACCCTCAACTTTGTTTAATGTATTCGGTTTGACTTTCTACTTCTCGCATAGGTTTGTGATTAAATTGTGTTTAGTTCATGAATGTCTGCTTGGGTTGGTAGATAAATGGGTACCCTAGGTATCCTAGTGGTTAAGACGCTGGGTGCTGGTTGAGAGTTCGGGCGATGACGATGTAATTCCTGCCCGCCCGTGCTGCAGCTTAGTACGGATTCAACGTTAAACTGTAAGACTAAGGCGGAGTGAAATGCTTGACCCTCGTCAAAATGAAAAATTTGGGAAGAAGGAAAACCCCATCGGTAAATGAGTTCCAATATACTTCTGAGAATATTATATCCATATATAGTGCGTTCGAAAAGTCTCTCCGCAGTCAACCAACACTTTAAAAAAGTGTTTGACAACAAGTGTAGACGAGTTGCTGTGTGCCAGCAAAATGGTGAAAAAACACTTTCAACACATGCTGTAAAAACAAAAGGTTATGTAATAAAATCACTAAATCATGGTTGAATGAAAATATTGTAGTTTTTCAATTTCCTGTACGTTTAGCACAGCACTGCAGAGACTTTTCGAACGAACTGTAGAATAAACAAAACTTTCTTTCTTAACTTCAGTGGTAATGGTAATGGCAAATATAATATTTGAAGTCAGTGGAGGAAAATCTGGAGTGAAGGGATCAAATTAGGCCAAATGTTCCTTTGCGGTTAGGCTTTGTGGTCGGCCTGAGGCAATTTGTCCATTGTTTCTTCCAGAGACGATTTAATAGAAAGAAAGTAAGTAGACAGAATAACGTTTAAATAATTATTTCTTTTGATGTTTATTGTTTTTTCCTATATATATATATATATATATATATATGTATATATATATATATATATATATATATATATAATATATATATATATATATATAACTGATTTCTCACCCTAACGAAAAAATTGTACGAAAATGAAAAGACATTATATAGAAAGGATTGTCAAAAGTAAATAGACAGTATTTCTAAGGATTTAGAATAAATGAAAGAGAATGGTAAATTGAATATTATTCTTTGAGAATATGTTATTGGAACGATTTCTTTAACTAAGCCAATTGCCTAGTGTATTTCTTTTATTAATATTGGGTTTCGTTTAAATAATTAATTCTCTTTCTGAACCACTTTAAGGAGAAAGTGGGGCAAATACAATTGTGTGTGTGTGTTTGTGTGTGTGTGTGTGTATGTGTGTGTGTGTGTGTGTGTATATTTCGCCTGAACTATTGTTTTGATGATTATACGTTTCGTATTTCTTATATTATTTTTTATTTTATTTTTGATTATATACATAGTCCATCGTATGTATAGGAGTGTATATTTATCTTCTATATATTTCCAATAATTCGTCTAAATAAACAGAATTATGTAATGGCGTTTTATTTATTTCAGTTTAAATGTATTTCTTTTATTGTTAATATTGTGTTTCGTTTTAATAATTAGCTCTCTTTCTGAATAACTTTAAGGAGAAAGTTGTGCATGCTTTTCATAAATAAAAACATTATTTGGCAACTCGTCTAAATAAGTAATTAAAATAAATGGTGGAATCTAGCAACTCACCCTAATAATGTATACCTGAACAATTAAAATAAATGGTGGTATCTGGTAACCCCCTCCATATATAAAAAGTTATATATGGCAACTCACCATCCTCCATATAAGACCTGCTTGGCTTCGGGACGTTCATAATGATGCGAACTCCGGCGGAATAAAGAACTCTCCTTCCTTCTTAGGTTAGACTTAGGTCAGGTTTCTCTTTGGGGGTGAGGTCATCCCAGCTTCTCCCCCAAAGACCTCCTCCGTCTCTTCTTTCTCTTCCTCTCTTAGGTTAAGGCTACCCCTTTGGGGGGAGGTCATCCTCCCTTCTCCCCCGAAGCTCCCTCCCCTCTCCCAATTGGCAACATTGAGTTGTTGCATTACCCTACCCCGTTTGCAGCATTGAGTTGTTGCATTACCCTACCCCCTTTGCAGCATTGAGTTGTTGCATACCCCTCCCCCTTCAGTGCACACCCCTCCCCCATTTGCAACACCCCCCTTTGCAACATACCACCACCCCCTTTTGCAACACATCCCCACCCCTTTTGCAACATTGAACATTATCTCTGCACCATTCTTGCACTCGTCCATTTTGCGCCCACCCTACTTATTTTCACTGAGTAATTCTTGGAGGATCTTAAATGACAATACTGTTTTATTACTTTACAAAAACTGTACACCCACTTTCTGTGAATTGCAGATAACTGGCTGATATGCCTGGCGGGAAAAAAAAAATGAGGATTATCAGCGCTTCGCTCTAAGTTCAAATCAAGCAAAGTGAATATACATGGCATTAATTGAAACAAACTATATATATATATATATATATATTAATATCATGTGGGTTACTTCAAAAACACTCGTTTAAAAAACAGATATAATTGTATGGAGTATTTGTATCTTTCATTATCAGTGCGGGAATGTATAAAATTAACAATGTCGCGTTAAAATACTACCTCATCATGGAGTGGTTGTTTGTTTCTCTCGCAGGTGGAACGCGCCGGAACGCCGTGTAAAAAGAATTCGATCGGCCAACACTTGTTACTCTGTTGCATCTCTCATAGAGTATTTGAAATTTAGAGACAAAGAAATAGAAACAAAGAAAGAGAGAAACATTAAGAGAGGATACGCGTCTACATTTATTAAATATTTCCTCTTAACTCAAAGAAATAATTCCGATTTCCATGGTATAGCACCTGTATAATTAGGGTGGATCGATTTTACATTTTTTTCGATTTCCATATTCTAATAGAGACAAAAACTTGCGCATGCATGAGAAAATAGCCTCCGCAAAATCGTAGCTTAATAGGTAATCATCTTCTGCCCCCGGCTGAGCGATGAAAATCATATTTTAGTAGTCAAAAACGTATTTTTCTTATAATTTTTAAAATATTTCAATATGCATCAAAATTATTCCTAATAACTATAAAGTCGATGAAAAAGACCTCATATGATCGTTTTTCCAAGCGCGTTGTCCTACGTTAATATCTTTTGCCCCCGGCAACAACGTCAAATGTTGAAAAAATAGGTAATTTATATACATATTTTCAGATCGGCTCTTTGTCTTAAATAATGCATTTATAATATATTTCCCATAGCATTTATATCGTTGCTTAGGCATGAAATAACACACGCAAAATTTTATGACTCTAGGCTAGGGTTTAAAGGTCATCTCTGGTGAGTGCTGCCAGCAGCAGCTGCCACTGACTCGCCAGTACGCACTGCGTACTGGCGTATGATTGAAATGAAACTACAAAGGCCAGTTCAGTGGATCATATGCCTATTACACGGTAATGAATTATCACTGCGACACCTCATTCAAGACTTGGACGGCAAAACAACTGGGCCAATGGGCTTTACTGGACCAGTTGGAAAACAACTGAACGACTGCGAAAAACTTCCAATTACAGAATTCGATGCCATTCCATCTCCCGACATTGACATAGATGATGCCGAGTTGAGCACTGACCAAAAATATTTGTTAGGCATCTACAGAGCAGTGTCGAGCGGTAGCTGCTCTTCAGCTCTCGCGGCTCGAAATCCAGGTAAGATGGCGCATTCCAGGTGGCTGACAACAGCAAATAGATTTCTGCGCCTCTATGTTTCAACCAGTGAACCCTCCAGCACCTTCAACGAAATTGTGCGATTCATTATGACAGTTTACGCACCAATTTGGTTTAAGATAAAGAAAAACTCCAGTTTCACTGAGGGCGCAAAACATTTTTTCGAAATGATGCGTCTCTCTCAGACCATGCCTCAAAGATCTAAGACAATCGCCAACAAAGTCCTCCGTAGAAATTCTTTCTTTGCTCACCCAGAAAATATTTTGATCTCCATGCTACATGCCGATGAGCAACACATAAGATAATTGGGATGGAGAAGAATATTAAAAGCACGATCAAAACAATCACCAGCGGGGGAAATTCGAGCCTTCGCCATGCCTGAAGGACGATAGCTTACGATAGTCAAAACTATTACGAAATGATCAACTGGCAAACGGCTGAGGTGACCGAACCCCCCGTTACAAAAACAATACCTGATACCCGAATAAAAGAGTTTGTTGAGACGGGAGACCAGCCTGATGGACTGATCCCACTATTCCCTTGTCATACTCAAGCGGTCGAGAGACTCATCAAATTAGTAACCGAAGCCTCTGCCAGTGTAAGTGGAATAGAAGAGAGGGACGGATTCATCCGCTCCCGTCTTCACTCCCGAACAAAAATTCCACGATTTGATTCTAAGAAAGATTACCGTATGTAAATCGACATGCAGCCAAAGGAAGGGTGGTTGGGGCTGGATAGGGTGGAACTCGACGTACAGCCACCTCCTCGTGGTGAGTTCTGGGTTGCTAATTTTATAAAATTAGCAAGCGAGGAGCTGTACTTAGTACTTATCGTACTTATAACATCGCATTAACGTAATTATAATCCACATTTAGACTTTTCTCGGGGACAGAAGATATTACTCTAGAGTCATAAAATTTTGCGTGTGTGTTATTTCATGCTTAAGCAACGATATAAATGCTATGGGAAATATATAAATGCATTATTTAAGACAAAGAGCCGATCGGA
>JAJOZX010007439.1:2500-135000 GCA_023014485.1 Bathynomus jamesi | reverse complement strand
GCGATGAAGAATAAATGAGTGAATCATTTGGAATATGCAGTATAAGGGTGTGTGGAGAAAGAGCTCTCTCTCTCTTTGTGTGTGTGTGTGTGTGTGTGTGATAATAGGGAATCTATACGCGTTTATATATATTTATATATATATATATTCGGTGTGTGTGTGTGTGTGTATGTGTGTGTGTGTGTGTGTGTGTGTGTGTGTCATGTGTACAATAATAATAGTGGTATATATATATATATACACAAACTCAGAATGGTCCCCTGAGAAACTTATATGTTAAACACAGACCGTGCATGGAACAAGGAACTCTTCTGGGAAAATTAAATCCACTATAGTCCGAATAAGTAATGGTAAATGACAAATACCATGGTTTTTCTTTTTCATGATGCTAGCCCGACGTGGGCAACGGGTCTCTCGCAAAGCGGTCCCATAAATATAGCTTCCCTCACCAGCTATCTGCAAAGCAGACAGGATCCAGCTTTGGGACATGGATCTAGGGTTTAAAGCAAGCCTAGTCCCACTACATTCAGAACCTCTATATAAGTAAAAGACTCGTTGCATTCACGTCGGATTGAATAAATCAAAGAAAAAGGGGTAACTATTGTATTTTTAGCCAAAAAAACAAAACTTAAACCTCAACCGGGACATTGAGCGTCCACTTTTCAAGGCACGTAACACGTCCGTTTAATATACACAAACTCAGAATGGTCCCCTGAGAAACTTATATGTTAAACACAGACCGTGCATGGAACGGGAAGCTATATTTATGGGACCTCTTTGCGAGAGACCCGTTGCCCACGTCGGGCTAGCATCATGAAAAAGAAAAACTATGGTATTTGTCATTTACCATTACTTATTCGGACTATAGTGGATTTAATTTTCCCAGAAGAGTTCCTTGTTCCATGCACGGTCTGTGTTTAACATATAAGTTTCTCAGGGGACCATTCTGAGTTTTTGTATATTAAACGGACGTGTTACGTGCCTTGAAAAGTGGACGCTCAATGTCCCGGTTGAGGTTTAAGTTTTGTTTTTTTGGCTAAAAATACAATAGTTACCCCTTTTTCTTTTATTTATTCAATCCGACGTGAATGCAACGAGTCTTTTACTTATATAGAGGTTCTGAATGTAGTGGGACTAGGCTTGCTTTAAACCCTAGATCCATGTCCCAAAGCTGGATCCTGTCTGCTTTGCAGATAGCTGATGAGGGAAGCTATATTTATGGGACCTCTTTGCGAGAGACCCGTTGCCCACGTCGGGCTAGCATCATGAGAAAGAAAAACTATGGTATTTGTCATTTACCATTACTTATTCGGACTGTAGTGGATTTAATTTTCCCAGAAGAGTTCCTTGTTCCATGCACGGTCTGTGTTTAACATATATATATATATATATATATATATATATTATGTATAATGTGTTTGTGCTTTTAGGACAAATGGCTTCTCAACCGATGTATATATACAGTGTGCCAACTGGCTGATAACGTTTGAAGGCACTGGCTTCTACACCAACTGGCTGAAAGACACTTATAAACCACCTGATGCTCGGATGAAATCTTATTATCGTCTGGCTGCCCCAGACCGTAGGATGATCTGTCTTCCTCTCTTTCTCTCTTAGGTTAGTTGTACCCCATTGAGGAGTGAGGCCGTCCCACCTTCTATCCCAAAGTCTCTTAGGTTAGGTGGACTCACCCAGCTTGCTGGGGGAATTCCACCTTTTTTGCACCCTGGGCTGGGGTTGGCACTGGGGGGAAAGGGGTTGGCACCGGGGTGAAGGGGTGGTTGGCACTGGAATTCATTTGATCAACATTGCAATTGCTCTGCACTCTAACCTTTTGCGTCCATGCTACTGATGTTAATGAAAGTTGCATAAAATGAGAAATTGAGAACAATACAATTATTATTGCTGTAAATATTTGAGAAAAATACATTAAATAAAATATTTATACCATATAATCATTGAAATGTTATCGCTGCAGTGCTTCGGGATAGACTGTTGACTGTTTTCCCATCAGCACTCAAAATGAAAAGATTTTTACTGTCACCAACTCTTGAGCACCCAACATAAAGATGGCAATGAAAAAAACATGGTTTCTGTAGGTTGAGGCCAACTACCTCAAGAGACTGGCCCTGAGTTTTGGTGGAACTCATAGCAAAACTTAATCGAATTGGGAGCTGGAGGCGCTTGAATTGAAATGGCAAGTCCGATGGAATGATTGGAATTCGTGGAATGAAGATATCCTTTCCTGCTGCATGTCCAGTCATTATTGTGGCCTCAATGACATGCGCCCACAGCTTCTTTACAGCCAATCGCGTTCCGTTACAAAGTGTTGGTGGGTCTTGAGAAGAATGATAGGTGCACCAATCTTGAGCTGTATATTGTGTGGTGGCACACCTGGTGGCTCCAAAGAATTGAGAAATTCTGTGGGATAATTGACAGCATCGTTGGTTTCTGGAACAGTGTCAACTGACTTGTATTGGTGCATCTCACCAGGTAACTGTAGGAGTAGCCCTCTGTTTATGGCATCAACTGCATCATTCTTTGGTGCAAGGATGGCTCTTTCAGAAAGCCATTTGTGATTCCAGAAATGAGAAATAACATTTGGGAAAACTGAACCTTCGAGTTCTTGAAGTGTTGTGACTGCTTGACCAATATTTTCGACTGATACCATTTCATGCATGTTCACAGAAACTATTTTGCCATTTCACAGCTGAAGTAACCTTCCTGCAAAATTTCCAGCAGAAGCATCACCTGTCAAATGCACTCGCATGATGGTTGCTCGGGTGAGTCGGGGAATGTTGTTCCAGATATATGAAGCCTTGATGCACGCTTGTAGTTCATCTACTTTGGTTCCACGTGGAATGACTGGGAGTGTTTGGCGAAAGTCACCACCAAGACCATAGTGACATCTCCCATTAGTTTGTCAGTACGTCGAACATCTTTCAGGGTCCAGTCGACAGCTTCAAGCAATGAGTTTACATTCCTGCAGAACCCTTGCTTTGCCACTTCCCCTTCCACTGTTGCAGGTTGGTGCCTCTCCACATGCTAAATTCAAAGGAAACTTGAATACTGAGTGAGCAGTCATTCCTCCTGTTAAAAGTGTAGCAGCAATACCTTGATGATGCCACTGCTGCCACTTCCACTGAAAACATCTTCAGTGAATCTGTCCAATTTCTGGTCTGGAACCAGACGTTATTCATTTTCCTGTATGTTTTCGGCAAGTTGGTCAGTTTTGTAATTTGTTTCTCTGAGGATATCAGTTGATATATCATTGATATTAACTGGCTGTAGCTCTGGGAGACCGAAACTGTGAGATCAGAGCCACCTAAATCTCTCACTTTGTCCTCAATAATTATAAGAGCTTGATTCAAAATGTCATCACAAAAATCTACATTTAGGTTTTGAGTTTGCATTTGTGCCCGGTTCAAAATGTCCTCAGCAAAGTTCTCCTTGTGGTTGTTCCAAAGTTCCCGAGGATCAGATATGGCACACATGTGGAGCATAATGGCAAAAAGATTCCGCATCATCATTGGTGACTGTGTAGCAGCTGCTTCATTCAGGGTGTTACTCCAATGGGCATCATCTTCAAGGAGTCCTTTCAATTGGCAAGCTTGTTTGTAAGTCTGACAGACTCTGCTGTCCACTGTTCGCAATTCCTCGAACGATGTTGGCCCCTTGACCTCATGTAGAAGTAGACGCAAGGAAAAGCATTCTGAATTGCCAGGTTGCACAGTATAAACACGGGCTAATACATCACTGGCCTTGACATTAGGATGCTCTGTCCCATTATATCCTACTTATCGACGGGCCCACTTCTTGCTTCCACTATTCCATATGAAATACTGTACTTGGGTACTTGGTTGTAGAGCAGCCTTAGCATATTCATCTTCCCTGCAAAGGTTAAAAAATCCTGTGAGAGTCGTGGCTTGTGTAGTAGGGCGGATCGAAAATGAGGTTTTTAAACGTTTTTTCGAAATTTAAATATGGCTAGTGCGGAAAATATGTGGGTGCTATAGATAATGACTGTGCATAAATATTAGTCCTTCGAAATTATATCTTCAGGTGCCACAAAGCCGTCGAAAAAAGTGAAATATAATGATTTTCTTATATTCTGCATTAGTACAATAACTGAAACTTACTTGTTATTATTATATATTAAGTGTTCCAATTACCAAAATAGTTACTGAATTACGCAGCTCTTAGTTTATTTAGATCAATGTTCTTTTGATTAATGATCTAAATAATCCAGAACTCACCACGAGGAGGTGGCTGCGTGTCGAGCTCCACCCATGCCCTCCCAACCACCCATCCTTGCGCATGTTTTTTTCTATTAACGTTTTATTTAAACTTTATATTCAGCTTTACTTTCGAATGATGGCATTTTTTTACGTGACTGAAGTGTTGATCTTATGAAGCCATCTCGCGCGTTCAATCCAAATACTTTTGATGATGCTTCAGTCACTAATTTTACCATTCTTTCTACTACTTGTGTATGACAAGGGAATTTCTCGAATGGAGGGGTACTCTTGTTTTCTATGAATTCTTCAATCTCATTTTCTGTCAGGTGTCTTGTCACAGGTGGTTCAGTGACAATGCATTTTTGCCAATTAATTAAATCAGTATAATCAGTAGCTTCAAAATGAATAACAGGTACTGTGAAACGAATCACAACTTTTTCCTTGTTTGTTTGCCTTGCTTTCTTTATTCGCCTCCACGCTAATTCTCTTATGGCGCTGCGGTCATCATGAATCATTGATGCTAGAATATTTTCTGGATTTGCAAAAAATGCATTTCTTTGTATGACAGGGTTTACAATATCCTTTACTTCGTCATTCAGTGTTCTTGTTAGTTCAATAGTTTTGAAAACATGTTTTGAGCCATTGACAAAAGACGTACTTTGCTTAATAGAAAACCACATTGGGATGTAGACCTTCATTATAAAAGAAGCAATGTTCATGAGGTTCTCAGATGGACTTACAGTTGAAACGTATAGACGAAGCAAACGATTTGCTGTAGTCAGCCATCGTGAATGTGCCATTTTGCCTGGACTACGATGAGCAAGATCTGGAGAGCAATATCCCTTTGTTATGGCCTGATGAATATCAATTAGATATTTTTGGTCGGTGCTAAGATCTTCACAGTCTACAGTTGGTTCCTCAGCATCAATCCTTTCAAACTCGACAATAGGAAGACTCTCACAGTTCTCTAATTCCCTGCCAATAGGACCGGTGAATCCGCGGGGGCCAGATGTTTTTCCATCCAGCTTTGCAACTAAATGGCGTAATGGCAATTCATTGGCATGGAGCTGGCACACTAAATGTTGAACTGGCTTCTTCAGCTTCAATTCTATAAGCCTTATAACGCCTCCCTTTTCTCCAGTGTTGACTGCTGCACCATCGCATCCAATGGCAACAAGGTTTTCCAGGTTCATGTCATTATTTCCAATATACTCAAACATTCCTTTACATATTTCTTCAGCTGATCCAGAATTCACAGAATAATGGCCCAAATAATCTGAACCAGGTTCTCTCACTAAAGTGATATGTTCTTCTGTTACCTTCTTCTGATATACTTTGGACTCTTTTTTTTTTCTTGGAAGAGTGTAGAATCTTTTCGACCATCAAAATAGATTCCTCTGATTGGGACCTGATTTTGATCTTTCATAATTTCTGATCTCTTCTTTTGTCTTTCTCTTCTGATTTTACTCCTATCCACTACTTCAGATGTATTGTCAATAGAAACTTCTCCAATATCTTGCAATACTGCACTAACAATGAATGCTGCAGCTCGATCTGAAACTGCAGTCCTGTCACAAGCAGTAGCCACTGAAGGTAGATTTGTAGTTTTCCTTTTCTTGAATAAGTGTTCTTCAGGTTGTTCGAGCTTTCTCTTCGAGCTAACTGGCTCTGGAAATGTATCGTCTGATATTTCGCCAGATTCACTTTCACTATTTGATGTCGATGATGATAATTCAACATTTGTATCCTGCAATTTCTCCTGTGAAGATTCTTTGGTGAGCCTCACAGCTTCTTTTTGCTTTCTTAGCAACGTAGATGCTTTTTTCTTTGAGAGTGTAATATCTACTCTATCAATAAACAGTTTTCTTTCACTCCTTTGATCTAAGAGGAACGTCACTTCTTCCTTTGGAACCGTTTTTTCTTTGGGACAAGAACATTGTGTTAGTACTTTGCACTTGCACGCTGCAATGTCAAAAAGTTTCGTGTGTGCTTCTTTTTTGAACATATCAATCTTTGCTTTGTAAGCTTCAGAATTTTTTCTGCTTTGGTATGGCTTCATAATGACACGATACTTTTCGTGGTAGCTTCTGAACATTGTTTCAATTCGCCTGTCTGACAGAATTGGGACGGAAACACTTTCCCAAATTGTTTTCAATTTATCAACAACTTGTTCTAATATTTGAGATATTGAAGGATCTTTATTAGTATTCTGTTTCAAATCGTTTCTTACAAACAAGTAATATTTAAAAACTCCTTCGTATGTAGGAAGATTCCTGTGCCACAAATCTTCCCCCATACCAAACATGGGGCACTCAGTTGAGGCCCTGGTTGATTTTGCACAAACTCGAGACATTTTGAAAGTATACAAATCTGAAAAAGAAAGAGCTAATATCAATTATACGTTAATTTCAGTTAATAGTACATGGCAAACTTAGGGCAACACAATACAGAAATGCAAAATATATAAGAAATATAGTTTAGACTATCTGAGTAACGCCAACAACAGAACACCCACCTGCTACGAGAGCGACAGCTACACTGAACCGAGGTACTCACGTGACAGCTGAGTGAGCTGACTATAGAAAACTGTTTTTAGAGAATAGAAACTTTTTTTAAAGGTTGACTGAGCTATTTTTATACAAGTGTGAATAAATTCTTGTCTATTGTGCATCGTGGACTCTTCTGTAATTATTGGTTAAAATCTGCTTTTTTCAATTTTTTTCAATATTGAAGGTCATTGTGGCACCTGAAGATATTAATGTTATGATTTTAAATTTATACCAGCTTATTTTCTCACTACTCCACACATTTTCCACACTAGCCAATTTGAAAATTCGAAAAATGAGTTTTTCACTCCGCCCTATTGTGTAGTTTGGGTACAATGAAGTGCATTTTCTTCAGTGAAGTAAACTCTTCGGGCATTCTCAAGATGTACACTGAGATGAACCACTGAAAGATGTCTTTTATGAATTGGAAAGCTCAGAATTCTCCAGATGGCCTCATTACTGCTGATATATCGGCCTAATACATATTGTTGAACCTAATCATTCTTGGATATATCCTTCTGAAGGCTAAACACAAACATATCAGTTCCCTTGTTGACATACTTGCAGACATTTTTTATGGACTTGATGGAATTACACATTTCAACATTGATGTGAGCATTGAACAGTCGAGGGAGGAGTGGGCAACATGGAACAATCCACCTGTTGTCAACTTGAATTTCAGAACCACGAATCTTGACAGTTGTTGTAAATCCACCATCCTCTGGGCTTCTTCGGCGATATCCTAGACCGCGGTGCTGAGGTCTTTGAAAACTGTAGCAACAAATTTTATTTTTATTTATTATTATTAATACTAGTACAGTTCCCGTCACTTCGCTGACGGTTAGACAGGCTAAACTACAAAAAAAGAAGCCAGCCGTGAAAATTTTGAGCTTCACATTGTGTCAACATTTCTGAATCTGGTATCTCCCAAAACCTCCTCACCCCCATTCATACAACTTGGGGGCTAACCCCCTCCCCCATTACCCCCACCCCTCCCCATTACCACACCCATCCCGCATTACCCCCACCCCCACCCTTCCGCCCACCCCAACCCTTCCCCCACTCCCACCCTTCCCCCACCCTCACCCTTCCCCCATTGCTAAACTACAGAAAAGAACACAGTCATGAAAATCTTGAGCTTCACATTGCCGCCCGTAATACAATTTCTGAATTTTTTTTACAATTTCTGAATTTTTTCTCACAATTTTTTCTCACAATTTCTGAAAGTGTGACGGACGGACAGACAGACAGACAGACGGACGGACAGCTCTCTTATTATAGTATAGACTAGTAGAGTTCCCGTCGCTTCGCTGACGGTTAGACAGGCTAAACTACAAAAAAAGAACGCAGCCGTGAAAATTTTGAGCTTCACATTGTGTCAACATTTCTGAATCTGGTATCTCCCAAAACCTCCTCACCCCCATTCATGCAACTTGGGGGTTAACCCCTCCCCCATTACCCCCACCCCTCCCCATTATCCCACCCATCCCCCATTACCCCCACCCCCACCCTTCCCCCATTGCTAAACTACAGAAAAGAACACAGTCATGAAAATCTTGAGCTTCACATTGCCGCCCGTAATACAATTTCTGAATTTTTTCTCACAATTTTTTCTCACAATTTCTGAAAGTGTGACGGACGGACGGACGGACGGACGGACGGACGGACGGACAGCTCTCTTATTATAATATAGATTACTTTGCGGGAATATGAAGTTCAAGATTTTCATGACTGCGTTCTTTTCTATAGTTTTATTGACCAAATAATTGAACCGACAGTAATTGGGGGTTCAATTATTTGATCAGTAAAACTATGGTCATGAAAATCTTAAGATTCACAAATCTTGACACAATGTAAAGCTCAAGATTTTCACGGCTGCGTTCTTTTCTGTAGTGCTGCGTTCTTTTCTGTACAGTAGTTTCAATTAACTTAACCGGGCCTTCGACACCAGGTGCACAACCTCGGGAACTAATCAATATGTGTGTGAAGTTTCATGTTTGTAACTGCTTTCATTTTGGAGTTGTGGCTGGAACAGACAGAAACACACACACACACACACACCAGTCCTTTTATTATTATAGATGATACACACAGACCGTGTATGGAACAAGGAACTCTTCTGTGAAAATTAAATCCACTATGGTCCGAATAAGCAATGGTAAATGACAAACCAGTGGTGTCGTGCTTAGCGTCGCTGACTACGATTCATCGGCCCCGAGAGTGAGGCTGCTCATCCTTCCACACAATAAAATTGGTGGTAGATAAATAGGTACCCTGGGTAACCTAGTGGTCAATACCTTGGGATGTTGGTGGGGCGTGTTTTGAATTCCACGTTAAACAGTAGGTTCAGGCGGGAGCAAAAAGAAGGTAACTAAGGTTATATAAAATCAGACTGATATTTTTGCATAGATTAAAAAAATGAACGTCAGTACACATAATCTTTATGCGAGACTTCATTTATTTTACGGGTTCCTGCTAATCAGCCAAATTAAATGACATTAGTCTGGGTAGTAGTTGGATGGTGGACCGTCCTCTATCTCCAGATGATGTAGCGACCCGTGGTTCTGATCCCACGGAAATCTGTAGGTTCCCTCTGTCACATGACCCTTGCTGTTATGAATGGACTTAAACAGCTCTCAGGACACACACACACACACACACTCCTCTCTTCAGTAAGTCCAATGAACACGTTCTTGTACCACAGGGGTTCCCGACCCGACGTAAATTACCACGACAAGAAATCAATTGTTGCCTTAGACTTATAAGCAATAGAGATTTCCTAGCAAAAGAGGAATTCATTTCTTTGCGAGTTAATCAAGAAATACAGGTCCTTTCTCTTTCAAAAGGCTCTCATCCTTTTGGATCGATCTCCGTTCCAAATTTCCAAATTTGTGTTTGTCATTTATTATGCACCCCGATATTGTTTGTCCACTTTGTAAGTAAAAGATCTAGTTGTAATTACTGATGACGTGAAATTTGAAGTAGTAAACATAGCAAAGAAAATAACTGGACCGATACTGAAAAACTTTAAAAGAAGGGATAAGAACGTAATGATACGTCTTTTGAAAACACTAATCATACAAGGCTAGACAGGGAACATCCTCAACCCTGAAGGAAAATAGCTTTGTTGTGAGAGGACCAAGACTGTTGAACCAGCTGCCAAAGGAACTAAGGAATAAGAGTGGTATCGTGGTGGATATCTTGAAAAGAAGACTAGATGCCTGGCTCAGAACAATTCCAGATGAGCCGGTTGTTTTGTGAAGTGAAGCCTTTGGCTGGACTAGAATAACAGACAGTATCCATGATATTGGGACAAAATTTGAAGCATTCTCAAGCATGTAATGAATATACTCAACATAAACTTTCCTCTTAAACCAAAGTAATATCTAAAACTAAATACAACAACCAATGCATCACACCAGCAGTCATTGTGAGCATTAAACGCAAGCACACACTCTTTAAATTATGGAAAACTGATATTATTACTAAACAAACAAGCTAAAAGTACTGTAACAGAGTTAATGCAATCATTGAAAAAGAAAAAGCAGATCATGTTCAAAAATTGATGAACAAAAATCCAATCCAAAAAGGCTATGGAACACTCTGAAAGAGTTAATTACCAGAAAGAAGGTTAGTAGTATGAACGCAAAATGGTAGAGTGCATTGCAAATGTTGCAAGAGTGTCAACCCCCCTTTTGTTGCAAGGCACCCATAGTGCCAACCCCTACCCCCTTTTGGTGCGAGGAACCCATAGTGCCAAACCTCCATCCCCTTTTGTTGCAAGGCACCCCCTCAATGGGGGAGGGACGAATATGGCAAGAGCAACAAGGGGTTATGCAACATGGAGGCGGAGTTATCCCTCAAGTTGCAATGAACCCCCGCTAGGGGTGACCTCGCTGGGGGATAAGGTGGGACGGTCTCACCCCCCCAAAAGGGTTATACCTAACCTAAGAGAAAGGAGAGAGAGGAGAGGTGTTCGCCTGGCAGGAGTCAAGCGCATATTAAGACTTCAACCGAGCGGCCTTTTTCTTAATATGTTCCTAATCAGCCAGTTGGCTGATCTGGCTGAGTTGCCAGATTGCGCTATTTATTTAATTAAAGCATATATTCTGGCTTAATCAGCCAGTTGGTTTAGAAGGCTGAGTTGCTAGTTTGCGCTATTTATTTAATTAAAGCATATATTCTGGTTTAATCCACCAGTTGGCTTAGAAGACTGAGTTGCCAGTTTGCACTCTTTATTTAATTAAAGCATATATTCTGGCTTAATCCGACGGTTGGCGTATCTAGCTGAGTTGCCAGTTTTGCGCTATTTATTTAATTAAAGCATATATTCTGACTTAACCCACCATTTGGCTTAGAAGGTTGAGTCGCCAGATAGCGCTATATATATATATATATATATATATATATATATATATATATATATATATATTAATGCATATACAGGGTGTCCCGTAAGTCTGGAACCATGGGGCAAAATGATAAAAACGGCAATAAAAACGCCGAAGAGACTTTTGGGGACTGTTTGTGAAATGAGCGAGGATAGTAGCGGCTGTCATCGTCGGTGGATGTCCTTGGAGGTCCACTGCGTGGTTTATCTCCTATGGATCGCGTTTCCCTGAACTTTGCTACAACTTTGCCGACACAGCTGTGCGTTCATCTGTACTCATACATTCACAGTTAAAGTAATGTTTGGGTGGAGGTAGTCCTACGTAATTTAAAGTTTCGCTAGTGAGGAATGTGTAAGGGAAATATCCTTTTGAAACTTCAGTGGCTAAGCCCATCACCTTGGGTAGCTTTGCTAATTTACAAGGTGTGAATAATAAAGTGTGTTGAAACTGTACATTACCTGAAAATAAAAACCCACTCTAATAGAGAGTTTATTTCCACAACAGTTTCGATGCCCACTGGCATCCTCCTCGGGTGGATACAGAAAAACGAATGAACCAAAACAAGAGGGAAAAACAGTCCAGGGACCGACCGTTAACAAATTCGCACCTAGGTTAGATCCCGTTCTCCCGACACCGGAAGGACATTTTCATTAAAGGGACCCGCTTATAAGTACATTCGCACAAATTTAAAACTAACTTCCTGTTCTAAACATACAGATTCTATTATTTTTTTACATAATTATTACATTTATTATTACATTTAATATTGTATTATTATTTATTACAGAAATTATAACTTTATTATTACATTGGTTATTACATTGTTGTTTATTATACAGAACTTATAAACCGAAAAACGAATGAAAAAGGCGAGAAGGAAACAATCCAGGGACCATTGAGAAATTCGCACCTAGGTTAGATACCGTTCTCCCAACACCCGAAGGGCATTTTATTACAGGGTCCCGCTTATAAGTACATTCGCACAAATTAAAACTATCTACTTGTTCTATACATACAGATTATAATATTTTGACATAATTACTGCATTTATTATTGCATTTACAGTTTTTTTAACATTTATTATTATTAACTTTACCCTAATTATTCAATTTATAATATTACCTTTATTATTACATCTGTTGCATTTATATTTATTTCCACATTTATTACTTCCATTATTACATTTACATTTACGTTTATTATTCCATTTACATTTTACAAAAAAAAAAAAAATCGAATGAACTAAAAGCGAGTAAGGAAACAATCCAGAGACCTTTAAGAAATTCACACTTAGGTTAGAACACTTGCCCCCGACTCCGTAAGGGATTTTTTGACCAAGAATCTCATTAAAGGGTCTAACTTATACGTACCTTGGCACAAATTAAAATTATCTACTTTTTCTATACATACAGATTCTATTATTTTTCTTCTGACATAATTATTACATTTATAAGGTACCTTACTTGATTCCCAATCTATAGCATGATTATTTTGGCTGGCATTATTAGTATTACAACTTCTGAAGGCATATTTGTGTTCTTTAATACGGGTTTCAATATTTCTTTCAGTTTCTCCCACGTATACTAAATCACAAATTTTTCAGGGAATGCTGTAGACACAGGCTTGTTCCTGTTTTGCAACGTTATTCCTAACCAATTTACTTTTCACGGTAGACGAATATTTGAACGCCAAAGCAAACTTGAAATCTTTCGTCAACGGTTTTACTCTTTCTAAGCTGGTTTTCTATAGACCGTGAAATTGGGCTTTCCGCTTTCGTTAATAACCAAAACATCTAGAAAAGGTAATTGTTTGTCGTTCTCCCATTCATATTTAAATTTAATGGAGGGAACAATATTATTTAATGACTAAAAGAAAGTGTCAAAGTTGTTCGAGTGGTCAGGCCAAAATGAGAAAATATCATCTACATAACGAAACCAAATTAGATTCCTGGGACATATTGTTTGCAACAATTCCGACTCATAATATTCATGTATAATGTACTCAGTATTGGGGATAAGTTTGCTTTGGCGTTCAAATATTCGTCTACCGTGAAAAGTAAATTGGTTAGGAATAACGTTGCAAAACAGGAACAAGCCTGTGTCTACAGCATTCCCTGTAAAAGTTGTGATTTAGTATACGCGGGAGAAACTGGAAGAAATATTGAAACCCGTATTAAAGAACACAAATATGCCTTCAGAAATTGTAATACTAATAATGCCATTTTTTATCACGCCAGCCAAAATAATCATGCTATAGATTGGGAATCAAGTAAGGTACTTTATAAATGTAATAATTATGTCAAAAGAAAAATAATAGAATCTGTATGTATAGCTCAGATTTCCCAAAAAGGGAAACAGCTGGACTCATGATTTTTTCAACAGTTGCTTTCAATTTTACGGCCTCAGCCATTTCGGATAATTTGGGAAAGTCACTCTCTTAGTATAACAACGCGTATTTAACTATTCAAATAATGAATTCTGGAAAGAAAAATTGTGTATATATAAATTATATATATTCTGGACGAAACAGTCAATAAAAAACTTAATAGCAACAAGAATACAAAAATACAAGAAAATCTTAATCAAAAATCATAATTGCAAAATAATTAATAAAGTTTACGTTTTTAAATAAAGTTTTAAAAGTTCTAAAGTTTTTTGTAATGTTTTACGTTTTACTTGCAATCTTCAGAGGACTTGCGGAACATCTAAAACTTGATCAATTTAGTTTTTTTAATCATTGTTAAGCATTTATAGTGCATCTACAAATTTCTTGGACACAGGCATGTGGAAATTCACAAATTTAATTTTTCGACCCGGCCTACTTAACACGCTTAGGATACTAAGTTAGGGAACATTTAGACATGAGGGGAACACAATTCATGGCAGCAGCGACAACTAACCCACAACACCCTTGCCACTACATGTACAATCATGCACCAACACCTCGCACCATTAAAGTAACACCAGAGAGACATTATAACCGAATACTCCATTCCATACCACGCCCCACCTACATCACACAGGACAGAAAACACATGCACACACACCTAACCCACAAAGCACTGACACGACTCGTTCCGAATGCGGTCCTAGGTGCGAAGCCGCCATCCAATGACAGGCCAGAGACCAGCCTGAGCAGATCGGATCAAGTTAACTTAGCACGATTCCGATGTGGACATCACCCCACCTTACAGACATATAAACACAGACAAGACAACTCCACAGACGACACCTGCCACCTGTGCCAGGACACACCACAAACAATTGAACACATTATGACAGACTGTACTGCTCTAGCAGAACATAGAGCACAACACATCACAAGTGCGCTGAACTTCTGGTTCACTCCGGAGAGGGCGATCGGTTACCTGCGTGCCGCCGGCATGCTCGATCAGGGTGGGCTGATCGGCGAACCAAGAACAACAACAACAACCACAGTTAGATAGACCAGCCATGAGTTAATCGTAGGGTCTATGTTGGTGTGAAACATTGTAACATTATAACGTATTTAATTTTAATCCATATTAAAATGCATATTTCAATTTCCCTTTTTAGTTAACTCGGCAGATCATGATAACATCAGATCTGTCAATATGCAGTTTAAAATAAAAATATGGTTTCATCTTCGAATATCTTGCTTATCTCTCTAGACATTGCTCCAGCTAAAATATTTACATTATCTTTAAATATTTTGCAAAATAATTGAGCCTATTGAGAATAAAATCAAAAGAGGTCAGCATTAAATAATAATGATGTCATTAATTTTTCGGGATATAAACATGTAGAATTTCTCCAATGTTCTTCTGATTCTGATTCTCATTATCATTCTGATTTGTCTCATCTGACTTAGAGGCTGAGCATAACCTGTAGCATTTTAGCAGTAAACTACAGTAAGAGAATATCTTTGTCTTCTCCTTCGAGCCTTGCTTTCTTCTGTGAACTTAGTCTTGAAATAGAGAAAAACAATCGGGGAACACTTAGAGAATTTAATAAGCTCCACATAATCATCCGATTCACTACAAGAAGAAATCGGTGACTAGTATAAGAGAAACTACTGCGATTTTCTACATGGTACCAGCTACTCCAAGGTAACAATCCGTTGCTGCCACCTAACCAAAACCACCGTCAACCTCGAACCGCCCAAGGCTAGAGAGGAGGTTAACAAATATAGATATAGTGTGTATATATATATATATATATAATATATATATATATAGGGCGTCCCAAAAAAATGTATACACACTTTTAAATACTTATAAAGGAAGTGTTTATTAAAATACATTTCATTTTCAAAATGTAGTAGAATCTACAGACATTATTTAATTGTTTTGTCAACGCCTGTTTTCAAACTGACGTCCGTTCTGGTCCAGGCACTGCTGATAACGCGAAGCAATGGAATCGCAAACATCACGAAACATTTCGTTTGGTGTTTGTGTGCATTCTCGTTCAATGGCCGCTCTCAATTCAGCGACTGTTGCAGGTTTTATAGCGTAGACTTTGTCTTTTAAGTATCCCCATAAAAAAAGCCTAGTGGTGTGAGGTCTGGTGAACGCGGAGGGTATTCTACGAAACCCCTTCGTCCAATCCACATCCACATCGTGCCAAGTACCACTCGCAATACTCCACTCTTCGGTCCGGATCATCTTCATTAATAGCATGGACTAATCTTGGAATGTAACTTTTCCATTGACAGCGCTTCAAAATGCGTTGGACAGACGATTCTGAAATTCCTACCTCACGACTCGCTTGCCGCACAGATTTTCTTGGACTTTGGTGATACGTTTCCAGTACTCTTTCTTGCTTTGTGGGGCTTGTCGATGTCCGTGGTCTTCCGGAACGCTTCTTGTGGACATTCTGAACAGTTCCATCGGCTTCAAACTTATCTCTAATTCGAGTGATGGTAAGTCGCGTTGGTGGATCTGTTTGAAACTCCCTCCTAAACTGTCTTTGCACTTCAACTGCGTTTTCACACTTCCAGTAGCATTTTAGAATGAATTTCCTTTGTTCAAAGCTTAGTCTGACTGCCATTATTAATTCTAATGGGTTTAACTTGGAAAGAAAGAAACATCAATTGAGCTATCAGCTGTTAAAGTGTGTATACATTTTTTTGGGACGCCCTGTATATATATATATATATATATATATATATATATATATATATATATATATATAAAGGATATATATATATATAGTATATATATATATATATATACACACACACACACACACACACACAGTGTGTGTATATATATATATATATATATATATATATATATATATATATATATTACAAGGGGCGCTCAATATATTTTGCCCTACCTTCTTTTTTTCTTTCCAAGTTTCCTTGTAAGTTCCAGAAATTTTTTACACAAGTAGTTACAGATCCGGGCTGTATGGAGGGTGGGGTAACAGAGTCAAGCGCATTTTTATGATGGCCTCTCTTGCTTGCAAATTGTTGTGTGGTCTTGCGTTATCGTGCAAAAGAAGGACGTCTTCCAGTTTTCTCTCCGGTCGAACTCGCTTTATACGTCTCTTGGGTCTCTGTAGGGTAGAAATATATGCCTCTGAGTTGATTGTTTGTCCTTTCTTCATAATGTCCACCAGAATCACCCCTTTCATGTCCCAGAAGATGGCTACCATAACCTTTCCTGCAGAGGGAGCCATTTTGAACTTTTTATTGCGTGGTGAGTCTGCGTGATGCCACTCCATGGATTGGCGTTTTGTTTCAGGTACAAAGTTGTGTACCCAAGTCTCATCCCCAGTCACAATTCGTGAAACGGAAGTCATCCCCTTCTGTCTCGTATCGAACCAATGACTCAGAAGCAATTTCTTTTCTTTGGGCTTTGTGATTTTCAGTCAGTTCGCGAGGAACTAACCGTGAACACACTTTTGAGTATCCCAGTTGCTGAATTATCATATTCACACCTCCTTCACTAATTCCTAGCTCCAGTGATAACTCCTTGTATGTGACGTGCTGATTTAATTGAATGATGCTGTTAGCACGTTGCACAGTGTGAGATGTCACAGCCGATGCCGGGCGACCTCTGCGTAGCTCATCATCGAGGCTGGTTCTTCCTCTCTCCGATGATCTCTCACGTTTAACCTGCGTCCAACTGTGCTTCGATGAACAACAGCATCTATGTAATCGTTTTGTAGACGTTTGTGAATATTTCCAACTGTTTCCTTCTCTGCGGTTAAGAACTAGATAACAGCTCTCTGCTTACGAAGCATATCACTGTCAGACGCCATTTTCGAAACTGCGTTAACCACCGGTTTTATGCAATGGCGTTTAAAAGAGGTTTTATACAAGGAGAGGATGTTCACACTGGAAAAATCCGGTTATGTGAAGGCGCAGAAAGTTCAAACTTACGGCCCAAAAGCCATTTTAGCCCCATGGCCTATTATTTAGCTGAGAAAAAGGGTGGGGAAAAATATATTGAGTGCGGCTAGTATATATATACACACATATATATATATACATATATATATATTATATATTATATATATATATATATATAATATATATATATATATATATGCCTTTCAACATTTCAAATGTTCTTGTGATATGATTCCTCATTTCACGAAGGTCAAGCTTGTCGCTCCTCCTCTCGAGTTGGCCTGGTGAAGTAGTGAGTTGGTTTCTTGTGCTCTCCACCTCACATAGCCAGGTACGTCCAGCTCATCGGGGATTGTTTTGAGCCAGGCGTCTAATCTTCTTTTGAAGATGTCCACTGCAACACCACTCGTGTTCTTTAGGTCCTTGGGTAGCTGATTAAACAGTCTTGCTCCTCTCACAACAAAACCATTTTCTTCCACTGTTAAGGATGTTCCCTGTCTAGCCTTTAATTTGAGAACAAGACACAGTCTTCCTTTTCTACTTTCCATTGTCGTGTGGGGAGTTGTAGGGCTCAGATTAAGATTAGGAGGTAGTTTCTCCATTATTTTCAAAGTGTAAATAATGGTGTATCTCTCTATTCTCCTTTCCAGTGAATATAGGTTTAGTTCGCGTAACCTTTCCCAGTAATTTAGTTCTTTGCACCCTTTGATCTTGGCTGTGAAGCTTCTCTGAATCCATTCTAGCTGCCTAATGTCTTCTCTTTTATATGGGTATATTTTCATTAGAGGAATCATTATATTCCTATCCCTTCGCTTAAAGGTTCTCAGTATCTGCCAAGTTATTCTCTTTGCTCTGTTTACTGCTATCGTATTTTGTGTTTCAAATTTCGCATCATCAGTCATTCCATCCCCTTAATCTTTTGCTCTTGAATTTCTCTGAATTTCTTGTCCATTTGGGGTATAATATTCCATGGATTTTAGGTCTTCTCTTTTTCCGTACCGTAACAGCTGAAATATCTCGGTGTTAACTTCATATTTTTGTCTTCCGTCCACTTCTAGATTCTGTTCATATTGGTTTGTAAAGATCCTATATCTTCTGGTTTTCTTATCTTTCTACTGATCTTTGTGTCATCGGCAAAGGATGTTACTGTGCTGTCTTTGGTAACGTCCTCATCTATGTCAGTTCGCATGATTATGAAGAGTAGTGGAGCTAATACTGTTCCTTGTAGTACTGAGCTGAGGACCTCTGATTCTGATGAAAATACTGTACTCCTTGTACTGTAACGACTTGCCGCCGCTCACTAAGGAAATTATATATCCATTTCCCTACTTTTCCTGTTATTTCCATATATTTCACTTTATGTATTATGATTCCATGGTCACACTTGTCGAACGCTTTCACAGAGTCTGTGTATATTACATCATAATTCTCATTACTTTCCATTACATCAATAATGTTGTTGTAATGTTCCATTAGTTGTGATAGGCATGATCTGCCTGACTGAAACCCATGTTGGTTATCATTGAATTTTTTCTGAGTTTCCAAAAAGTCATAGATTTTCTCTCAACTATTCTTTCAAATATTTTAGTGAGATGAGATGTAAGCGACACTGGCCTATCATTTTTGTCCTCGGATCGATCTCCTCCTTTATATATTGGGACTATGTTCACGCTCTTCAGGATGCCCGGTATTTCTCCCGTGTCTAGTGATCGTCTCCATATCCAATATAGGGGCTCAGCGATTACATTCTTGTAGTTTTTGATGAGTGTGGTATTCCATTTATCCAGTCCGGCCACTGAGTGTGCTTTTAGTTTCCCTATAGCTTGTGTAATATTATCTGTCATAAAGTCGAAGTCCGTTATACTTTCCCCTTGTAGTTCTTCTTGAAAGAACGCGTTTCTATCGCATATCAGTTTGTCATTTTTTGGGATACTGGAAGATGATTTGTACTGAGCTCTTAATATTTCAGATACTTCTGTTAGATCATCAGATAAAGCACTGTCCTCGTTTTTCAAAGGTCCGATAGTCACATGGTTTTTCGACTACCTTTTTACAAAATTATAGAAGTACTTTGAGTTAACCTTTATCGCTTCTATAGCGTCGTCTTCTTCTTTTTGTGCATGCTTCTCTATTAGTTCCTTCATGACTTCATCAATACTCTGCAGTTTATCATTTAATATTTTTCTGATGTTGTCATCTTTACAGTTACTTAATTTTGCAGTCACTCTTTTTCTCTTTCGGAACAATGACCTCTTTTGTCTCGCGAACCTGCTTCTCTTTCCTCTTTGTTGTATTTTTGGAACGTCTTTCCACAATTTCCAGCGTCTTCTCCGCTAAAGTCATTAGCATCTCTTCCGTTTTCTTTGCCTCAAAAATGGTTTTCCAATCTACAAGAGGCGGTCATAAAATAAGTTTACACGGCATATAATTTCGTAACTAAAGGACCTATATTGATTATGTTTGCATCAGGTGAATTCTTTAATCATTGTTGGCAACACTGCACGTCGATCGGCTGCCATCTACCGTACATTGGTTATATGAGCCAGTTGAACATGGCGGCTCGACTTGAATAGTGCCCTGCCATACGAAGCAATCCAGGATGTTTACGTTTAATGGCCGCTCGTAAATGTTCCAGTGTTGAACAATATGCAGCTGCATTGATTGTTGTGCCTTTTTGCATGAAGTCTGCAAGTGAAACGCCTTTGTGGTCCCAAAACACGGTAACCATCACTTTGCCAGCGGACCTCACAATCTTGAACTTCTTTGGTCTCGGGACCCATAGTGTTTCCATTTCATGCTGGCACGTTTTGTTTCCGGAGTACGGTGATGAACACATGTCTCGTCTCCTGTGAAAATGCGATCGAGACATTCTTGACCACTGACACTCGGAATATCGTTGCAGAAATTACAGGGCACTGTTCCAGTCGAGCCGCCATGTTCAACTGACTCATATAACCAATGTACGGTAGATGGCAGCCGAATCGACGTGCAGTGTTGCCAACAATGATTCACGAATTCACCTGATACAAACATAATCACTGTCTGTCCTTTAGTTACGAAATTATACGCCGTGTAAACTTAATTTCTGACCGCTCCTCGTATTACTTCCATGCTGGATGCACATCTTGCCAGTTTATAGCTTTGGAATGAAAATTAAAAATTTCGAATTTGCTTCTTTCTGTTGTTCGTGTTCTTTCTTTTCCTGTTGCTTTTATATTGGTTGTTATTTGAATAATGTTATGATCCGATATTACAGTTGGGGATATTTCTACATTATCAATTAGGTTGCTGTTGTTTGTGAATACCAAATCCAGGCAGCTGTTTTTTCTTGTGTTTTCTGTTATTTCTTGTGTTAACATAAATTCATCAGCTAGTGTTAGTAGCATTTTTAGTTGCTCCTAGTCTTCCCGTGTGCCCACCTTGTCCTGGTGTGTATATATATATATATATATTTTCTTTTTTCCTATTCCTTTATATTTCATGAATGGAAAATTAAAATCACCACAGAGAAAAATATTTGGGGTTGGAGAGTGTAGATCTTTTACCAAGTTTCTTACTTCTGTAATGGAATCTGAAAATTTTGAGGTTGACGTGTTTGGGGGTCTGTACATTACAATTAGTACCATATTTAATTTTTCAACTTTTGCTGCTACACATTCTACGTGGTTGTGTGAGGTACGTATAGTCATTTCTGCTATATGCCTTTCGCGTGTATAAAGAGCACATCCTCCTTTACGTCTCACTGTTCTGTCGGCTCGGAGTATGTTATAGTTGTCAATTTGTATTTCTTTTTTGTCAACAAAGCACTCACAGTTTTCACAGTTCGCCTGGCAGTCCTTTAGATGGGTTTCCGTGAGGCATGCAAAGTCTGCTCCGGCTTTTTGCATGAGTCCTTTCAGGTATAAAACTTTGTTCGTGGAATGATTTGATTTAAGGCCCTGAATGTTGGCTAGGATTATTTTTATTTTTTCTCTATTGTTTTCGCATACAGGTGGTTCCGATTCGTTTTCCAATGGTGGTGCCGGCTTCGTTGCCTCGTGGTCCTCCGAGAATTTGCCTCTTTTAATCTTTGTCGGTACCTGTTGTCCAGATAACGAATATATATATATAAAATGCTATAATAATATTTCAGACTAACACAGACCCTAGGATCCACTCATGGCTGGTGTACCTAACTGTGGTTGTAGTTCTGTATTGCGCATGTCCTCCGTGGTGGCGAAGAGGACCTACAATTTTACGTGGGTTCCCAACCACAAAAACCTTAATTTTACTACTTTAAACTATAGGGCCTTACCCAATCTATCAACATATCCGTCTCTGATCGATTTTTAAACATGTTCATAGTCGTGCTACTAATTACTTCTTTCGGCAAACTATTCCAGCTATTTACTATTCTCTGTGTAAAAAAGTTTTTGGCAACTGCTCTCTCGAACCTTTTAGTTGTCAGCTTACACCCGTTATTTCTAATTCTATTATATTGTGCTATTTCGAAAATGCTATCCCTATTTACGTTATCACTCATTCATAATTTTACAATCCTGGATTAGATCACCCCTTAGCCTTCTCTTAGCCTACTCATTCAAATGTAGAAGAATTACGGCATTTGAATGAGTGAGGACCATGATGTAATGGTTATCATATCTGACCGGCAATCGGAAGATCCTGGGTTCGATTCCCGGGTGGTTACCTCATTTTTTCATTTGTTTCGTTATCTCTCTCTCATCTTGCGCGGAATATCTCCTATACAAGCGTCGTTCTTTACGTTAATTATACTGCGTCTTTGCAGTTAAATGTATATAATGTTACGGCATGCGGGAGGTGCCCCCTTGGGGCATTGGTTTCTGCGCGTATGTAGAAGAATTACGGCATTTGAATGAGTGAGGACCATGGTGTAATGGTTATCATATCTGACCGGCAATCGGAAGATCCTGGGTTCGATTCCCGAGTGGTTACCTCATTTTTTCATTTGTTTCGTTCTCTCTCTCTCATCTTGCGCGGAATATCTCCTATACAAGCGTCGTTCTTTACGTTAATTATACTGCGTGTTTGCAGTTAAATGTATATAATGTTACGGCATGCGGGAGGTGCCCCCTTGGGGCATTGGTTTCTGCGCGTATGTAGAAGAATTACGGCATTTGGATGAGTGAGGCCCATGGTGTAATGGTTATCATATCTGACCGGCAATCGGAAGATCCCGGGTTCGATTCCCGGGTGGCTACCTCATTTTTTCATTTGTTTCGTTTTCTCTCTCTCTCATCTTGCGCGGAATATCTCCTATACAAGCGTCGTTCTTTACGTTATATATATATATATATATATATATATATATATACCCCCCCTTTATGGCCCTGAGTCGGTTCGGATTCGACGGGGGGGTTCTGGTTAGGAGGCTGCAACGGATATTTCTTCTATAACATTCTAATTCTTTTCGGTCGCCTTAAATGGTGGGTCGCCACTCTGTTAAACCCTTGGCTACAGACTCGCCAGACTGTTATGCCAATATCTTCTATGGTGCTTGGGTTGTCTCTTTCTCTCGCTTATTAATTCTTCTCTTTTTATAATACTCTGATACTTTCTCTGATACTCAAATTATCGACTTTTCTTTTATAACTTGACTTAACTAAGTTCTTCTGAAGAGAGCACGGCTCGAAGGAAAAGATGAAAACTTTCTCTTACATTTAGTTTACTTCTAAAAATGTACAGTTAGTTCTCTGAATTTACAAGGGTAGAGGTTCGACCTCTTTCGACCATGGCTCAGGCCGGAATCTAAAAAGTTAAGTTAAGGAGGCAAGGGGCCTCTGCCCACTCCTAATGAGGTGCTAATATGAAGTCTAATGAAGAAGAGCCTTAAATGAAGTAGTGCCTAATTTTACAAGTACATGTATAATATAGCCTAAATGTTTGTGGGAGACAGTCGAAGGTTAAGTTTCCCCCCTTTTTTTAAACACATCAGATGTTTTTGAATGATTGCAAATAAGAATTTAAAAAATAAAAATAAAAACTAATTTGTATTTTTCGCCGTCTATATTTATGAAGGCGATATCATTTCGTAATAGTACACAAGTACAAATTAAGTACATGACTGAGTACGTATTAATTTTGGTTCATTAAAATTACGATTACAATTACCAATTAATTCATATTCACTTGTTGTTTAATTACACTTCCATTTTGAAGTACATTCTTACATGATAAATTAAATCATTACATTTACTTACAGTTTCAATGAAGTACATTACAAGTTATTGTTAATTACAGTTTCATTAAAGTACATTACGTTATATTAAATTAAAGTATTACAGTTAATTACAATTAAACAGTTACTATAACTTTGTTTTGTTTTTACAGTGTTTCTTATTAATAGACAATTAAGATGTTAAATATAATACAACGTACATGGCACTTACGAGATAATTTATTTACGAAATAATGTGCTATAATATGTTATGAATTTGAAATCAGAGCAAACGGAGGTATTTTATCTTTGAGGCGCTCGATTCTGTCGTAGTGAGTGGAATTCGATCTTACTAAGCATTTTTTTGAGTTCACCTCGGGAGGTCATATAAATAAAAATAAAAATGAAAAAAATAATAAGAGAACGTTTTTTCGAAGTTCTCGAACAACCGCCCAAAGTTTCGCGCGTCACAAATTGACACGAGTAAAAAATGAATATTTAATAAAATTTATATAGGACAATGATCAAGGGACATCAATGACGGGAGGTGAAATAATAAAAGAAAATAAAACGTAAAAAGAATACATGTACGTAATCATGATCGTCAATAGACAGGTACGACTGCACACAGTAGTGTACACATATCATTCGTCACACAATAGGTTGTGTGCGTAATATAGACACGAGTAAACATAGACTGATAAGTTGATAGGGCATAAGTAGACAATAGGTAGATGAATGAATAAGTAATAAAATTAATAAAGGATAGCGGTCAAGAAAGAACATGAATGTAAGAATGAGCATGGTTGAATAATAATGTTTATACTACATAACATATAAATAATGACTTCTATAGAGTGTTTCGTCCTTAGCATGATGTTAAAGAATTTTCATACATTGGATACTAGATATATGATGAAGGGAAAATGTGACGTCATAGTTATTGAATTTTTACGTACAGTACAAATCATTATTAGGAAGATTTACAAGAACGAATTAGAGACAAAGAGTGGGAAACGTAAAGAGAATAAAGTTATTTCATGACGTCATAGTGTATAAGTCATTATTAGAAAGATGAATTAGAAAAATACAGGAATGAATAAAGACGTACAAATCGAAATTCTATCCAAAACTCGCTTATGCGATTTTGGTTTATTATGTAAAAATGGACATTCGAACATAAAACTATACGAACATAAGTATTGCATGAAGACAATGAATCCATATAATGATGGTGTAGGAATTGTTCATTGTTCACTTTTTACATTGCTCTCCCCTTTTTTTTTAAAAATGATATTTATACAATAATATAATAAAATTAATACAATACAATACAATTGAGAAAATAACTTCGTAACTAATTCAAGTTAGGTGACGAATTTTTCTTTACATTACAAGTTTTATACAGAACAAGTGAGTTATTATATAATATAAAAGAATTCAAAGATTAATACTTTAATTTTAGACAACAATTAAGCTCGACAAAGAATGATATTGTTAAATTTTTTTACAAATTTTTTTTATTTTTCTGTGGGAAAAATTATGTACATAATGAATAGGTAAAAGGGAAAAATATAAATCGTACAATCTATAAGCTAATTTTTATTGACTAGTGTAGGTAAAAATAGAATTACGTAATGGATGATGTATAGACCTGTGGTCTAGTGTGTATTTTTTTGTACTAGGTATAAAGTGTGTAGCTGATAATTTCGAGAGACAGATTAAGTTGAGAGGATTGTTCAATTAACTGAATAAATGCATGAGCAAGATATATTAGAAAGCAAAAATGATTAAAACTAAATAGCATAGTTTGCACTTACGTAATGAAATAGTTTTATTGTGATATTCAATGATTTTATATATAGTGTGCATGCATTTTTATTGACTGTTGTAGGTACAAATCGAATTACGTAGTGGATGATGTATAGACCTGTGGTCAAATGTGTATTTATGTTTATTGGGTACAAAGTGTGTATCTGATAATTTCGAGACAGATTAGCTGAGAGGATTGTTAAATTAACTGTATAAATGCATGAGCAAGATATATTAGGAAGCAAAAATGATTAAGACTAAATAGCATAGTTTGCACTTACGTGCTATGAAATAGTTTGTTGTGACATCCAATGATTTTAGCATAAAGTTTGTATATATATTATATATATATATATATATACAGTGCGCATACATGCGTGTGTATGTGTAGGGATTTGGGAGGTTTTTGAATTAACAACGTTTAAAAATAATGTATAATAATTTAAGATGAGTTTATGGTTATAAAATCTTTTAAGTTTAAGTCAGTTATTGTTATTATTATTGTCATTATTATTATTATTATAAAATCCCTTAAGCTCAAGGCCAATTATTATAAAATTCTAAATTACAGGTATCGTTTAGTTGTCGGAAAATTAACCCAAAAATGGGTCATTTAAGTGACTATAGTTACTAATATCTAATTGTAAAACACAATAAAACTTAAACTTTTAAGTTCAAAGAAATGTATAATGGTCATCAAAGAGTTAAAAACAAAAAAACACAACTTAACATAAATTGAGACATCGTACCATAGAGGAATTAACCATGGTTGAACCATTTCTCTGGTTGACACAGTTCAACTGGGGTTGGGGGTGTTAAAATAAAATAAAATAAAAAGACAAAGTTTGGAGTACGACATTCGGGGGAATTGAGTGACTAAGCGGGGGGTATAAGTTTGAAATTGACAATAAGTCTTTCGTGAGCACTTTGCTCTTTTTTTTTTTTTTTTTTTTTTTTTAAAGATTGCTTGTCACACTACTTAAAACAAAAATTAAAAAAAGTTGAAACAAAACGGAGGGACGGCATGTTCCTCAGCATACATTACGATAATTATCCAAATCGTTACAAACAATTGTAAAAACTATTTTGGTTACAAATAATAATAAATTACATGACTATATATTTATATACGTAACAATGGCATGAAAAGAAAAGACAGATAGGTCAATTTTCTTCTCACAAACAAAAAAAAGGTTAACTAAAGACACAAACGGGTCAATTCAGGTTGAATTTAATTCTCTTTTACAACAAAAAAAAGGTTGAATTAAATTCTCTTGAACAACAAAAAAAAGGTTGAATTCAATTGACTGCATTGAAAACTTGGGACTTGAAAACTAACTTCGACTTAAAAACTAACTTTGACTTGAACTCTCTAACTTCAAATAAAACTCTGACTTCGAATAAAACTCTGACTTCGAAAATAACTCTGACTTGAACTCTATCAAGTATTCTGAAACTGAAAATGAAACTTAACTGTCTAACTTGAACGCTTGTCAAGTGAAGATTAACTGAAAATGGAAAATGACTGCACTTGATCTTTATCAAGTGGAGACGATTAACCTCTGTTTTGGTTGACCCTCTTGGTGCAACCTTCTGACTTGAAAAACTGACTTCAAAAAATGACTTCAAAAATGACTTCAAAAAATGACTTAAAAAAAATGACTTCAAAATTTCTTCAAGTATCTTTATAAATCTCTGGGGTTTGGTTGTCCCTTTTGGTTACAACCAACTGAAACTGTCTGAAAACTGAAAATGGAACTTGAAACTGCTTCAAGTAACTCTATAACTCTATAAACTCTCTCTCTCTTAATTTGCAAGTCAATTCAATTCAATAATTTGAAAAAAATTTGCAAACAAAAATATAAAATGTAAACAACATTTCACTCTAATGTACACGAAGGTGCGATACTATTATGTTTGATACATAAAATAAAATTATTCTATACTGAATATAACATACCTCTTCATAAGTTGAGCAACCCTCATGTGAAACAATTGTTCTCTGAATTAGGTGTAGCAGTGCCTTGCGTGTCAACTTGCAGATCAATAGCAATGAAACAGGCAGAAAGCGAGTTAAGTAGAATAAAACATTTGCTAGAGGGTAAATTAGTTTTCCTAATTGTTGATGAAAGTGAAGTAAGGGGCTCAAAATATTTAAACATACTTGCTGGATCTATTGATGTTCCCAAGAAAACATATTTAATCAGGTGCGATGTTCTTCTTGGAAATGTTAATGCACGAACTGTCATACACAAGATTGACGATACTGTAAAAGAATTCGAGATACCAAGAGAAAATTTCTGTTTACTTCTGTCTGATGCAGCTCGTTACATGGTGTCAGCTGGAGCGACACTCAAGCAACTTTTTCCAAGACTTTTCCAGTCAAACAATACATTGAAACAAGACTCAAGACAAATGGTATTTGTGAAATAATTAACCTCAGTAGACCTGAAATCTCACCAACAGTTTATGGTCAGCTTTTGCAATGTCAACCAACAACTGCCGCTGTAGAGAGATCTTTCTCCATGCTTAATAAATTATTAAGTAAGGATCGCAATTTTTTGCCAGAAAATGTCGGCAAACACTTCATAATTTACCACAATCGGTCAACTGATGTAGAAGAGCAAGAATAAGTAATTAAAGTATCGTTTTTATTATTGAAAGTAAAGGCAACTTTATAAGTCAATTTTTTCAATTCGTAAGGTCAACTTTCTTAATTTTTTCGGTCAACTTTTGACTGCCCTAGTTACAATTAACTCTCTGTTACAATTAACTCTGTTACAATTAACTCTGTTACAATTAACTCTGTTACAATTAACTTTTGTGACTTTTAACTTTTGTGACTTTTAACTTTTGTGACTTAACTTTTGTGACTTTTAACTTTTGTGACTTTTAACTTCTGTGAAAATTAGTTTCACTAAAAAAAATGTATCACTGGTGTCTGAAATGTTCACTGTGTTTCTTGTAAATTCTGGCTCCATACTAAATATTAACTGTTAATAATACTGATTTTTCAAGTGTTTATAAATTTCTTAAAAAAAACAACTCTGTACTTAACAAAATTTTCCATGGGGAAATCCTTGAGACGTGTCCTGAAGACGTCTTGTTGGCTACTTCTTCTTGGATGAAAACTAGGCGTGGAGAACTTGGAGTCGTGACACACCGGTCAACTGGTTTTATCCTGATGCAGGGTAATTTCTATCTTGGCCAAAGAGTGGCCTCCTGTTAAAATCTTCTGGTTAAAATCTTCTGGTTAAAATCTTCTGGTTAAAATCTTCTGGTTAAAATCTTCTGGTTAAAATCTTCTGGTTAAAATCTTCTTCTAAAAATCTTTTTCTTATCCTGGTAAAGGGTCTGGGAGACTGGAAGAATCCTGGAGTCGTGAAGATCCTGGTTAAAGGGTCTGGAAGACTGGAAGAATCCTGGAGTCGTGAAGATCCTGGTTAAAGGGTCCAGTCTTGTTATCTTCCTTCTTCTATGTGTTTACCCTGGTATAGGGTCGCCAGTTTGTTAACCCCCCCTTTATGGCCCTGAGTCGGTTCGGATTCGACGGGGGGTTCTGGTTAGGAGGCTGCAACGGATATTTCTTCTATAACATTCTAATTCTTTTCGGTCGCCTTAAATGGTGGGTCGCCACTCTGTTAAACCCTTGGCTACAGACTCGCCAGACTGTTATGCCAATATCTTCTATGGTGCTTGGGTTGTCTCTTTCTCTCGCTTATTAATTCTTCTCTTTTTATAATACTCTGATACTTTCTCTGATACTCAAATTATCGACTTTTCTTTTATAACTTGACTTAACTAAGTTCTTCTGAAGAGAGCACGGCTCGAAGGAAATGATAAAAACTTTCTCTTACATTTAGTTTACTTCTAAAAATGTACAGTTAGTTCTCTGAATTTACAAGGGTAGAGGTTCGACCTCTTTCGACCATGGCTCAGGCCGGTATCTAAAAAGTTAAGTTAAGGAGGCAAGGGGCCTCTGCCCCCTCCTAATGAGGTGCTTATATGAAGTCTAATGAAGAAGAGCCTTAAATGAAGTAGTGCCTAATTTTACAAGTACATGTATAATATAGCCTAAATCTTTGTGGGAGACAGTCGAAGGTTAAGTTTCCCCCCTTTTTTTAAACACATCAGATGTTTTTGAATGATTGCAAATAAGAATTTAAAAAATAAAAATAAAAACTAATTTGTATTTTTCGCCGAGTCTATATTTATGAAGGCGATATCATTTCGTAATAGTACACAAGTACAAATTAAGTACATGACTGAGTACGTATTAATTTTGGTTCATTACAATTACGGTTACAATTACCAATTAATTCATATTCACTTGTTGTTTAATTACACTTCCATTTTGAAGTACATTCTTACATGATAAATTAAATCATTACATTTAATTACAGTTTCAATGAAGTACATTACAAGTTATTGTTAATTACAGTTTCATTAAAGTACATTACGTTATATTAAATTAAAGTATTACAGTTAATTACAATTAAACAGTTACTATAACTTTGTTTTGTTTTTACAGTGTTTCTTATTAATAGACAATTAAGATGTTAAATATAATACAACGTACATGGCCCTTACGAGATAATTTATTTACGAAATAATATGCTATAATATGTTATGAATTTGAAATCAGAGCGAACGGAGGTATTTTATCTTTGAGGCGCTCGATTCTGTCGTAGTGAGTGGAATTCGATCTTACTAAGCATTTTTTTGAGTTCACCTCGGGAGGTCATATAATTAAAACTAAAATGAAAAAAATAATACGAGAACGTTTTTTCGCGTTCTCGAACGAACGCCCAAAGTTTCGCGCGTCACAAATTGACACGAGTAAAAAATGAATATTTAATAAAATTTATATAGGACAATGATCAAGGGAAATCAATGACGGGAGGTGAAATAATAAAAGAAAATAAAACGTAAAAAGAATACATGTACGTAATCATGATCGTCAATAGACAGGTACGACTGCACACAGTAGTGTACACATATCATTCGTCACACAATAGGTTGTGTGCGTAATATAGACACGAGTAAACATAGACTGATAAGTTGATAGGGCATAAGTAGACAATAGGTAGATGAAAGAATAAGTAATAAAATTAATAAAGGATAGCGGTCAAGAAAGAACATGAATGTAAGAATGAGCATGGTTGAATAATAATGTTTATACTACATAACATATAAATAATGACTTCTATAGAGTGTTTCGTCCTTAGCATAATGTTAAAGAATTTTCATACATTGGATACTAGATATATGATGAAGGGAAAATGTGACATCATAGTTATTGAATTTTTACGTATAGTACAAATCATTATTAGGAAGATTTACAAGAACGAATTAGAGACAAAGAGTGGGAAACGTAAAGAGAATAAAGTTATTTTATGACGTCATAGTGTATAAGTCATTATTAGAAAGATGAATTAGAAAAATACAGGAATGAATAAAGACGTACAAATCGAAATTCTATCCAAAACTCGCTTATGCGATTTTGGTTTCTTATGTAAAAATGGACATTCGAACATAAAACTATACGAACATAAGTATTGCATGAAGACAATGAATCCAACCGGCATCCAACCGGCAATTGGAAGGCCCTGGGTTCAATTCCCGGGCGGTTCGCCTCATTTTTCATTTATTCGTTATTTCTCTTCCCCGTGTGCAGAGACGCTCCTTATTTACGTCGTTTCTATTCATTTATATACTGCGTGGTCATTGCAGTTAAATGCATATATATATATATATATATATATATATATATATATATATATGGTATATAGTATATATATGTATGTATATAGTAGTGATGGGACGATGCATCGCAATCGCAATCGCGATACAATCGCACATTTTTTACAATCGCAATTGCAATCGCATTTAATGAGTGCGATTGTTGCGATTGTGAACAAAAGATTTAAATCTCTACAAAAGTTGCTATGAAAGCTGCTCTTTCATGCGTACTTAAAGGAAAGTTTAGCTAACAACAATACGGAATAATAAATAAATAATAAATAAGTCAAAAATAGAAATGAAAACGGGTTGCGAATTAGTTGAAAACAGGATAAAAAATTGGTTTAATATGTCTACCATGTATACAGTTCAAATATTAAAAAAATAATAAGAAAACAGTAAAATCACTTTCTAAAAGGGAGGAGGTTGGGGAAAGTGGTTGGTGGGGTGCATAACGCGTTGGGTCCTCGTTCCCGCATCCTGGAAACGCACATTATGATCATGTGTGGCTGAAACGCGTTTAGGTATATTGTCTCTCATTTCTTAGTTGATAAAGTAATGAAGGATTCAGTACCAGTATCAAAAAAATCACGGATGGAGTTGGGGAAGCCATTGGTTGAAACTGGACTTTCCTTACAGACTGAAGCAGGAGCTACCTCAATACTTAACTCCCTGACTGAGGTAGGCAACGCGTTTAGGTATATTTAAAGCATAAATGAGCGTTATGTGAGGCTAAAGCTAAAACATCGCAATCGCAATCGCGCGCTTTTCAAATTCTGACAATCGCAATCGCAATCGCAACAGTGATTGTATGAAATATGACAATCGTCCCATCACTAGTATATAGTATGTATATATATATATATATATGTATATATATATATATATATATATATATATATATATATATATATATATATATATACATATATATATATATACATTCAACTGCAAAGAACACGCAGTATAAATAACGTAAAGAACGACGCTTGTATAGGAGATATTCCGCGCAAGACGAGAAAGAGAAAACAACAAATGAAAAAATGAAGTACCACCTGGGAATCGAACCCCAGATCTTCCGATTGCCGGTCAGACGCGATAACCACTACACCATGGACTCCACTCTTCCAAATGCCGTAATTCCTCTACATACTCGCAGAAACCAATGCCCCAAGGGGCACCTCCCGCTTGCCGTAACATTATATACATTCAACTGCAAAGAACACGCAGTATAAATAACGTAAAGAACGACGCTTGTATAGGAGATATTCCGCGCAAGACGAGAAAGAGAAAACAACAAATGAAAAATGAAGTACCACCTGGAATCGAACCCCAGGATCTTCCGATTGCCGGTCAGACGCGATAACCACTACACCATGGACTCCACTCTTCCAAATGCCGTAATTCCTCTACATACTCGCAGAAACCAATGCCCCAAGGGGGCACCTCCCGCTTGCCGTAACATTATATACATTCAACTGCAAAGAACACGCAGTATAAATAACGTAAAGAACGACGCTTGTATAGGAGATATTCCGCGCAAGACGAGAAAGAGAAAACAACAAATGAAAAAATGAAGTACCACCTGGGAATCGAACCCCGGATCTTCCGATTGCCGGTCAGACGCGATAACCACTACACCATGGACTCCACTCTTCCAAATGCCGTAATTCCTCTACATACTCGCAGAAACCAATGCCCCCAAGGGGGCACCTGGGGGTTCGATTCCCAGGTGGTACTTCATTTTTTCATTTGTTGTTTTCTCTTTCTCGTCTTGCGCGGAATATCTCCTATACAAGCGTCGTTCTTTACGTTATTTATACTGCGTGTTCTTTGCAGTTGAATGTATATAATGTTACGGCAAGCGGGAGGTGCCCCCTTGGGGCATTGGTTTCTGCGAGTATGTAGAGGAATTACGGCATTTGGAAGAGTGGAGTCCATGGTGTAGTGGTTATCGCGTCTGACCGGCAATCGGAAGATCCGGGGTTCGATTCCCAGGTGGTACTTCATTTTTCATTTGTTGTTTTCTCTTTCTCGTCTTGCGCGGAATATCTCCTATACAAGCGTCGTTCTTTACGTTATTTATACTGCGTGTTCTTTGCAGTTGAATGTATATAATGTTACGGCAAGCGGGAGGTGCCCCCTTGGGGCATTGGTTTCTGCGAGTATGTAGAGGAATTACGGCATTTGAAGAGTGGAGTCCATGGTGTAGTGGTTATCGCGTCTGACCGGCAATCGGAAGATCCTGGGGTTCGATTCCCAGGGGTACTTCATTTTTTCATTTGTTGTTTTCTCTTTCTCGTCTTGCGCGGAATATCTCCTATACAAGCGTCGTTCTTTACGTTATTTATACTGCGTGTTCTTTGCAGTTGAATGTATAATGTTACGGCAAGCGGGAGGTGCCCCCTTGGGGCATTGGTTTCTGCGAGTATGTAGAGGAATTACGGCATTTGGAAGAGTGGAGTCCATGGTGTAGTGGTTATCGCGTCTGACCGGCAATCGGAAGATCCGGGTTCGATTCCCAGGTGGTACTTCATTTTTTCATTTGTTGTTTTCTCTTTCTCGTCTTGCGCGGAATATCTCCTATACAAGCGTCGTTCTTTACGATATATATATATATATTAGGGTGTTTCATACCTATAGAGTAAAATAAAAATGAGCTTGGAGTTTTAATCCACACGTTTCTCCGTATTCTAAAGAACAAGAAAACACGTTTGTGCAGGTTTGAACCAGATCGCGCTGCATTTAGAGGTCCCCAACTTTGACGACTTTTTGTCAGTTCATTTCTCGCCTGCCTGCAGTGAAGACGGTTTTCTTCGTCACTTGAGCGGTTCGTGTTGTTAGCCTATTGGACAACTATGGAGGTAATTATATATGCTACTAATTATCACATTTTACTGTGGTATTGAAATTTATTATTATTTAATTTCTGTCATTTTACTGTGGTAGTGATATTTATTATTAATATTACATGAAATTAATTAGTCTGTTGCATATTGGACAACTAAGCTGGTAATTATTTATGATACTAATTAATGTAATTTTACTGCGGTATTGAAATTTATTTAATTAATGAATTGTCAAAGAGAACGTAGTGTACACGTATCAGTTTTATAAATAAAGAAAAGCAGTAACTGGGACTCGAACCAGTGTCATAGCCGTTTGGCGGCATCGCTCAAGTCGGCGTACACAGCACGCTATCCACTCCCTAGATGGTGTAGTGGATAGCGTGCAGTGTACGCCGACTTGAGCGATGTCGCCAAACGGCTATGGCACTGGTTCGAGTCCCAGTTACTGCTTTTCTTTATTTAATTAATGAAATTAATTACGATGTGAAATTATTTCTGTGGAATTATTTAGTTTGTTTTCTTTTCCAGGTGTCTACCAGAGCGAAAACAGAAGTGTTTCTTATTGGCCAGACGGATGCGAACATCACATCAAGTGGCCTTCCAACTCAGTTGCAAGTACTCAAAAAGTACTTTTACCACCAAAAGGAGCAAAAATTTGGACGTACTAAATGCCTGAACCTGTGCCTGGATGCCTGTCTCATATTTTGGGAGAGAGCGAGAATCCCCATGATGCGTCGAGATTCGGCCTTGAGGAAGATGGAATCCCTTCTCAAGGAATACGACCGGCTTGTGAAGCACAAGTCACATAAAGCAGAGTCCTTCCGAGTGAAGGAGGCGATGTTCAAGGAGGCAATAGCGAAGGAGATCATGGACATTGCTCATTCACAGGCTAAGGAAATGATGAAGAATCAGGAGGACATCCACTTTCTCGACATGCAACGTGAAGATCCAAATTCCTGCAGCATGGGCCCTGTTGACATGAAGCTTCACTATAAGGAGATTAGGAAAAGGAAGAGGCTGGACAAGATTAAGGAACAACAGGAGAAGGCCAGGAAGGAACAAGGAGCTGCAGAAGATACGGGGGCTTTAGTGATTTCAACTTCGTCAGAGACTGACTCAGATGTCGTTGACCCAACCGTGGAAGTTTTTCCATCCTCCTCCAAGGGAAATACCAAGAAGCGACGCAGGAATCTGATCTCACAGGATGTGACGACTACCTACGATCGGCTGAATATTTCGTACCGCGATTCAGCTATGTCGTACGCTGCAGCGGCTAAATCACTAGGTTTTGACTTGGATGAACTGTCCATTTCTGCCAGTACCATGTACCGCACACGCAAGGCTCTCAGGAAGGTGGCTGCTGAAAGTTATCAATCCGACGAAGTTTGTCCTGGTCAGCCTCTTGTCTTGCATTGGGACGGTAAGCTCCTACCTGACAATGAGCAATGGAAGGAGAGCGTTGACCGGATCGCCGTCCTCGTCTCTGGCGACGGCAAGGAGAAGTTGCTCGGCGTTCCTAAGGTGACGTCCGGAACCGGCGAGAAGATAGCGCGAGTTTGCTTGGATTTGGTCAAGGAACACAGGATGGAAGAGCGCGTGCGGGGACTGTCTTTCGACACGACAGCATCGAACACCGGGATTCATATCGGGGCCTGCGTCCTGATTGAGAAAGGTCTTGGCAGAGAACTCATGTACTTCCCCTGTCGGCATCACATCTATGAAGTCATCCTCAGCTCCGTCTTCAAGCGTGCATACGGCCCTTCAAGTGGCCCCTATATACCCGTTTTCAAGAGGTTTCAGGCACAATGGAAGTTCATCGACCGGTTGGACGTGCGGCCGTACGATTTTGCTCAAGTCAATGACTCTATGAGGGAACTGAGGGAGAAGTCAGTCCTGCTGGTGAGAGGGATGGTGAGCACGTCGCATCAGCGCGATGACTACAAGGAACTGCTACAGTTGGTTCTCATCTTCCTGGGAGAAGCAAAAGTGGTGGATTTCCCTCTCAGAGCCCCTGGCGCTTACCATCACGCTCGATGGATGGCGATAGCCATCTACTCCTTGAAAGTAATTCTACTGAAGAAGCAGTTCAAGATGTCGAGTCACGAGTTGGAAGCTCTGACAGCCGTAGGTCTCTTCGTGTCCCTCGTCTACATCCGAGGTTGGACTCGTGCTGCAACCTCAAGCAAGGCTGCCGCAGTTGATCTGGAATTTCTGCGTGACGCGGAAGCCTTTGCCATGTCGGGATATTCGTGTGTTAACGCTGCGCAAGAAGCCATGTCTCGACACCTATGGTACATCTCTGAGACTCTTATTGCCATGGCGTTCTTCGACGCAGATGTGGCAGATGAAGAAAAGGCTCAGATGGTCGTCAGTTTGGGTAAGCCCGCATCGAAAAAGGAACTCAAGCGACCCCAAGGGAAGAACGTCAGGAATCTTGCCTCGAAACACCTGGCGGAGTTCGTGAGAGGAAAGACGAAGGCTTTCTTCCATGCATTAGACTTGGACACAGAATTCTTGAAAAAGCCAGTTGCCGAGTGGACTGAAGTAGAGGGCTTCAAGCAAGCAGCGGCAACTGTTAACAAAATCTCTGTCGTCAACGATCGGGCCGAAAGAGCCATCGCGCTCACCAAAGAGTTCAACTGTTCTCTGACGAAGAACGAAGAGCAGAAGCAGTATTTGCTCAAAACTGTGATGCAGCATAGGGCGAAATACCCGAATAAAACCAAGAAGGATTTCATGGACAAATGATTCGCAAGAAGTGGTTATGTTTTTTGTATCTTTGTGAAAATGTGTAGTGAAATGGTACTCGTTTGTTGAATAAAAATTCATTGACAGATTTTTGTTTAATTTTTTCCGTTTATGATCTGCCAGAGCATCAAACTGGGGACCCGTAAACTTTAAACTATTGAATTAATACTTCGGTTTATCAGTCTCCTCAGCAAATGGAACAAGGGGATCCATGTGGATTAAAATTTTTCCAAACTTTTAATTTATGAAACACCCTAATATATATGTATATGCATGTGTGTGTTTCTACCTTGTGGTATACGGACGTTTTGTTTCCGCTCTGTGTAATATCGAAGTAACTAGTGTTTATAAGTTTAGCGGTAAATGCTAGCTTATACCAGTGTATGTGTTAGACATCACTGAATTCGCTATAATAATTTATATAATAATATATAATAAAGAATAAAAAAGAATAAATTGTAATAATGTCTAATTGAAAATTAGAATGATTTGTTTATATTAAAATTATATTTAATTAGAATGTTTTGGTTATAAGAAATTAATAGAGAAGATAATAATATTTAATAGATGTAATTACGATAAATTGTGGTTTGTTGATATTAAAATTATAATAAAATACTGGTTGGCAACACGGAAAGGATACCCAAGCGAAGGCTGGGTGGAAGTACTCTCGAGTCACTGGGCGGCGTTGCGTTTACGAAAGCGTCTTTTGGGTGCTAAGATGTTTTTGTGTGAATTTAGAATAGATTTCGTATCTCTCCGACTTAAGTATTATAATTAAATCTCCCCTCGCATTACCCCATTTAACTAAGTCTTTTCGGCATTAATAAAGTCAGTAAAAAAGTGTAAATAAGAGTATGATTAATCCCTGGTCTTTTGCATTATTCGAAAGTGAAAAATGGAATGGCGCCCACGGCCACGGCTACCGTATTTATACAGTAGAGCGAAAGCGATAAATGGAAAACAGAGTAAAGTAAATAATTATACAAATGGAGGAAGGGGACTCACTACATTCTGGTGGCAGCTAACTTTATTAAATTGTCATCAATTTAAAAATACAAACCCACGCAATCCGTTTTTAAAGTAGGCTTTTGCAATTTTTTTCGTGTCATGAATAGAAATTGAAAATTTGTGCGTGTGTTTTTTCGATTAATCACGATCATTTTTCCACGTTCTCCGTATGAAAAAAATTGGTAGATATTTTGTTTCGCTCTCCGTTTTAGAGTATTTATAACATTAAGCAAATTCTGATTCCCTTTTCTTCAAAATCCGATGATTCAAGATGGCGCCCATCATTTTTCGAATTCCTTCTCTTAAAGGCGTCTCTTCCACTTTTCGCACTAAAATATTGTTGTTTTCTTGTCTGAAATTTAATTCAAAAGTCGTTTATTCCATCTTTCTTCACGCTGTTTCTTTACATTTCGTTGCTTTCGGTCAGAGAGAAAATTTAAAATTGAAAAATGCTGTCCGGTGACTCATTTCTTTTCATCTCTTTTCGCCCACTTTTACTCGTGTCTTACAGCCTACCTTTTTGTTTTTACAGTCATTTTTGGTGTTTACATTTTCTGAATTAGTAATAATTGTGATGAAAATAATAATAATAATGATTAGTACATAAATTTTACACTTAATTTATACGAATTAAATTATTTTAGTGTCTGAATAGATTGTGACACGCATTTTATACAGTAATGTTTAAAATGGTTAGCGTATAGTGACGCATTTTTAGGCAATAAAAATATATATCTATATGTATGTATATAGTAGACCATTCTGAGAGATTCAATGAACATGTAACAAAATTTTTCCAGACTTTATTAGTAAGGTTTTTAAGATTATTCTTTGGCTACATGTATATAATGGATTTACAGGTCGAAACATCAACATCAAATGTGTACAATTTTAAGGTTCGCTTTGTAGTCTCGCTTTATAGGTTGGTTAAGTTAATTTTAAGCGACAGTCGAAGAATAATCGTTATTAAAGACTAATTCATACTGGATCAAATTCGGACGCTGTAAGATTATATGTTTGCCGTATAGAATTGTGTGAGACTTGAAAATAAGCTAAATTTGTTTAATTGAAATAGAGAAATTGTTTTGGTAAAATTTTTGATAAATTAATTTGTTTTTTAATTTTTTTTATATATCATAGATACTTATAGATTAACTTATACTTATATATTAATTATATATATAAAATTATTTATATTTATATACTCATTAATTTTTGTAGGTGGGCTGTTTTCGTTGTCTATTTTTTCTATCTTTCATTTTTAAGACAATTCCGCGTGATATGTTGCATGGTTAGGCTGTTTAAAAATTTTTTATTCTGCAATTAAATTTTATTGTGTTAGGGAGTGGTTTTTTTTGTTTAACGTTTTATTTTGGGTAATAAAAATGAAAAATGTTTTTTACGTTCGCGCGTTTGCATAGAAAATATTACAAAATTATGTCAGGATGTAATGCAGTTTCATTCGGTTAGGAATAATTTTATAGCGGCTCGCTTACAAACAAAGCGAACACTCTTATTATACAATGATTTGTTTTAAATTTTTTTTTGTTTACATAGTAGGTTGCGTGTATTTTGGGGTTCATAATATTTGTTCTTATTTAGAATAACGATGTAAATTTGTAGTTTCACTTAGAAACGATAGATTGCTGGGATTTGTGTAATTTACAAACCATACTGGGTTTTGTGTTGAAGGAGAGAGTTGTCTCTCAGATGTAATTTGTGAATTGCAAGTTTTCTTCTTATGAAATTTAGTGTTTCAGGTTGGAATTAATGTATTAAATTAATTTTCGGTATTAATATTTAAATTTTTTTTATTTAATATCTGTTTTGGAAAATTGTTATTGTTTAAACCTTCAGTCGGGTTTACTAATGCAGTTAAAACATTGGCTCGAGTGTTCACCCGGAGATGGAGCCTTTTAGATGGCCAGTAACGTTTTCGTGGCGTCTATGTGAGCTTCCCCCAAAGTGTAAGCGGGTTTGTGATTTTCAGAGAATTGATGACATGAAGTTTCTGGGTTTCATTTTTGTCTTTTGTATTTAAATGTATCGATGTGATTTCTGAAGGTAGTTTGAATAATAATATTTGTTAAATTATAATAACGGTTACTACGTTTGGGCGCTTTATATTTCTACTGTGCAATTTTGTTTCGTGCGTTTCATGAATTTTTTATCTTCTCCGATGTAACTGCCATAAGTGACCTTATTGGTAGCTAGGCTGTGATTAAAATTTTGTGAATTCTGAAAAATTTGTAATAGTTTTTCCGTCAATTTGGCCAGAGCAAATTTGTAGTTATTGTTTCGAAGTGAACTGTCGAAAAAATTTGGTAAATTAAATATGAAATGATAATCAGTAGCAGTATAAACGTTTCGAATAACTTTTGTTTCAAAATTACAAGAGAATCGATTTGGAGGCAGCTAGGTTGGATCCAAATTCCATCCATTAAGTTTAGTTGACCCGATAGGTGATCGATCACCGATGGGAGAGAGAGAGGAGGAAGCCGAATGCGCAGGGACTTGGCGCTGGACAGTTTCGGAAGAGAAGAGAAGAGACAAAAGAAACCGAATGTGCAGGGAATTGGCACAGGACAGTTTCGATGGTCTACTGGTATTTTTCGGGCATAGCTGGTCACGCTGCTCGATGCTTCGCTAAATATGTGTTTTACACTCGGTAGGCAAGCCACGAGGGCTTGAACGAGTGTCTAAGGCTTTACTGTCCATACAGACATACAGTAGGTTTGTTGCGAAACTGCCTACGGCGAAGTGATCGTTTGATTATTGCCAGTAAGAGAGTCTTTCAGCTGGACGTAGGAAGAGCAGCGTTCACCGACAAAAGTTGAGATGAGACAGGCGAGTTGATTCGTCGACTTGTAGAATTGCAAGTTCCGTCCAATTCCGGTGCGTGGTTCCACGTTCAGTATATCTCTCCCCCCTTGATCTTCTTAGAATTTGACGTCTCTCTTGTTTTTTTTACGCTATTTGGAGAGAGAGCGGAACCAACCTAAAGCGTGCTGACCTGTTGCATGGATGGTGATGCAATCCCTTGCATTCTAGCGAAGTGAGCAGGAGCTGCGATTCAAAATTGAAGAAGTCCGTTGTCAACTGTGCGGATTGTGATCTAAACAACGTCCAGCTATGAATGTACTGATTATTATGTAATGAAATTATAAGTGAAAGGGTGCGATTATCGCCCAAATTTGTTTTGTGAAATAGTATGTGCGCTCTTGTCAGTATTTTATATAAACGTTTTCTTATTTTTCTAGGTTGCCTTGATAGTAACTGTATAACTATATAAATAATCGTTTCGAATGTAAAGCGATCTTTGATGAGGAATCGCTGGAATAGATTGTGAACTTGAAATTTGTGTAACCAATGTTAAGAAAATTATCCGTTATTTGGCACGTGAAAATTATGAAGTTTGTTTTCGATTTTTATAAAATGATACAAAATATCTGATGTGTGGAATGTCATTCTTATGATTTCTTCTCTAACTTGAATTTTGTTAAAGAAAAAAAAATTGCAAAATAAATAACTTGAATGAATAAATAAATTTGTTATACAATATTAATAAGTTTTCCTAGTGTAAAACGTATTTTCAGTGGGGTGTTGCGAGTGTAGCAATGTCTAATTGAAAATTAGAATCTTTTGTTTATATTAAAATTATATTTAATTAGAATGTTTTGGTTATAAGAAATTAATAGAGAAGATAATAATATTTAATAGATGTAATTACGATTATTTGTGGTTTGTTGATATTAAAATTATAATAAAATACTGGTTGGCAACACGGAAAGGATACCCAATCGAAGGCTGGGTGGAAGTACCCTCGAGTCACTGGGCGGCGTTGCGTTTACGAAAGTGTCTTTTGGGTGCTAAGATGTTTTTGTGTGAATTTAGATTCGTATCTCTCCGATTTAAGTATTATAATTAAATCCCCCCTCGCATTACCCTGTTTATCTACGTGTTTTCGGCATAAATAAAGTTAGTAAAATGTTAATAAGCGTATAATTAAACCCCCCTGTCTCTCATGCCGTTTCAAATTATAACAGTTTTCCACCTCGGCCATGCTACCGTATTTATAAAACACAGCCAAAAGCGAGTGAAACGCGTGTAAAGAGAATGATGAATGATAGAAGAAAAATGGAAGTAAATAAAGAAATAATGAATTATAATAATAATAAAGGTATTCACTACAAAAGGAAAGAATAAAGGAATGACGAAAGAATAAAGAAAGAATAAAGGAATGACGAAAGAATAAAGAAAGAATAAAGGAAAGAATGACAAAAAATACGAAGTGTGTACACTGCGATAAATTCAGAAAGCTGAATAGAGCTGGATTATGTTTAATGGAATGCGCTGCGCACCAGCTTTGCGGCTGCAAAAATGAAGCGGACCAGACCAAGGGTTTAAAATGCATTCTCTGCAATACTTTTAAACACTACGAATGCATGAACTCAGATAGAAAAGACAAGAAAATGATAAATACAATAAATAACAAAATGAAAGGCATTTATGGCTTCCTGTGCATCAAGTGCATGGAAAAAAAATAAGAATATGGTACAAAGAGCAATAAAAATGGGCATGTTTACCGACAGATCACAAGGAAACACCAAGAAACGCTGACACAAACAAACAGGAGGCGCAGGAAAACGCGATACAGGAAAGCACGCTACAGCAGGAACACGAGGCACAGGACAACACAATACAGGAAAGCACGTTACAGCACGCTACGCTACAGAGAGATGCAAAAGTAGTCTCAGACGATGAAATACCCCCTGGCAAAGAGAGAGATAACAGGAACACAAAAGAGAAAGATAGGGATACCAGGAACACAAAGGAGAAACAGAAGGATACCAGGAATGCTAATAAAAACTCGCCGAAGACAAAAAAAACTACTGAGTAGGGAAGAAGTGGTGGCGGAACAGAAGAAAGCAACAAAAATCTTTCAGACCCTTTTGTTTCATGAGTAGCAAGTTTCATTTTCTCCTGGAAGAGAAAGATCTTCAAAGCATAGGTAGCTTTTTCCATCCAGCGAGCCTGATGAAAAGATCCTGGAGCTCTGATGTTGTACTTCTTAGGCAAGCTTCCTCCAAGGAAATTCAGAGAAAGATGGAGGAATTCACTCTAGTCATCTTTTGAGAAGCTGCTGTTCTGAAGAGCGTCAGAGAGGTACTGTATCATCTCTTGACAAAGTTCCCACAAGTTTCCTTCAAAAAGTTCCATTCCTGCTGATATAAAGTTTTCTTTATTGATAACTGCCATGAATCGCTTAAACAATGAGACTTGTGGTCCTTTCGAAGGTTCAAGAATACTAGAAAATACGTTAGCCAAAACGACTTCATACACATGATGACGAAAAGCTATCCACGTCAGAGAGCTTTACTAATGCTTTACTAATGTCTATTGTGCTGCGTGAGGTGAGTAATGTCGTGATTGAGTGGTGAGGTCTGAATCCATGTTGAATAGGGGATAGTGGTATGTGTGGGCTGATGATTTGTAAGATTAGTCTTTCTGTTACTTTGGAAGGTATGCATAGTAAAGTAATGGGTCTACAGTAGTGATGGCGAACCTATGACACGCGTGTCAGCAGTGACACGCCGCAGGGTTTCAGGTGACACGCGATGGATGTTGAAAATGTTTGGTATTCTGATGAAAAACTGCAATAAATCGTCTACGCCCTAGTACTTTCGATTAATAAGTCAGCTATATATGATTTTGTAGTTAAATTTAAAATGCATGTATGCAAGTGACACGCCAACAATATCATTATTTAAAAAACACGAATTTTGGCACACTTGGATAAAAAGGTTCGCCATCACTGGTCTATAGGAAGCTGGTTCTGTTGGATTTTTGTTTGGTTTGAGTAGTGTAATAATTTTACCTTGTTTCCATATGTCAGGAATAATACAGTGTTGGTATGAATATATGCTGATGTTTGTGAGAGCTAGTATTCCCTGTGGGCCCAAGTGTTTAAGGTGTATGTTAGATATGTTGTCTGGTCCAGTAGCCTTAGCCTTCGAATTCTTAATGGTTTTGATGATCTTGGTGGTCTGGTCTGTATTGAAGGGTGTAATGGTCGTGTCGAGTCTGTAGGTGTTCTTGTGTCTGGCTGTTTGTCTGTCGTGCGTGTTTCTGGTTGTTGTCTCTGTTTAAATGACTTGTCTTTGCCTAGTGATTAACTAGAATGTTAGCTTGTTGTGTATATGTTGGGATATTATTTTGGCTGCGACAGATAGCCGCGTGTGAGGTGTGAATGCCACTGTTCGAGTGGGTAATGCTGTTTATAGTCTTGTACAGCCTGGATGTATCTGTGGAGTGGTTTAGTGTTGTTATGAATTCCCTAAATGTTTATCTTTGTTTTTCTTTAACTTTATTTATTTCTGTGTTGAGCTGCTGTATCTGCTGTTTTATGGCTTCTGTGTGTGGTGTTTGTGTGTTATGTTTGAGGTTGTTACGTTGCCATATGAGGTGGGCTATTTCTCGAGTGTAATTTGGGTTGTATTTCCTAATGTTGCCCTTGGGTATGTATTTGTTTGCATTATTGATGATCTGATTAAATGTCTTGAGTGTTGTATTGATGTTTATGATGGGTGTGCTGTTTAATGTGGTGAATTGTTCCTCAGTCTGTATTTTGAACTCTTCCCAATCAGCTTTCTTGTAATTTCTGTAAGACTGCCTAAGGCTGTTGGGGCAAAGCGTAGAACGTGTCGTAATGATGATGGGCAGGTGGTCTGATGACAGTTGTTTTTCTTGTGAGTTTTGTTGACGAATGGTATGACAAGCGGTATTATGTCATGTTACATCACACCAAGTACGCATATCCTCCGTCTGTGAATGTAAATCTTGTTGTCATGGACAGTCTTAAATATTTTTATCATTACGTTCATACTATATATATTATGATGAGGTTCGCAGTGAGGTTGTGGCTAAAGGCCCGTGTGAGTTCTTAATAGAGTTTAGGGATGAGTATCGCTTGCTAAGCAAAAAGGACAGATGTGGACACATGTTTCTCTCAAATAGAGCGCCGGAGTGTTAATAAAATGTGTGCAGTTCGAGAAAATACAATGTTGAATACCCATGAACGAAGCTGTATGGTTTCGATAAAACATTAAAGCCGTTATTACTTCATGTAACAGAAAAATTCTGATTGCCCGACATAATGGGATACGAATATTCACATGACCCTTTCATGTTGGAGCAAGCCCGTACACGAATCACTGACGCTTGCTATGACGCATCGATGTGACTCATCCCCCCCACCACACACACCTCCCGCCGAGCCAAACCGCTCACCGGCTGCTCATAGTCAACTCAGAGCTTGAAGTACACTCCTCACAATAGAAAACGATGGAGCTTCCGTTGAGCAGTATCCTCAGTGCTGTATACGATGTGTCCATGACGAAGTCAGTGCGTGTGTTCAGGCGTAAAACCGGCGCTGTTAACTATGTACTGGAAGCGCGTTACAGACAAACAAACTCTGGTAAACGGAATGTTACTTATTTAAGTATTGAGGAGATGAATAGAATCTTCGTGATAGTTGAGAAGCCGGGCGAGGATCCTTATAAAATACCTGTAGGTGTAAGCACAAGAAGAGAGCAGATTAGTGATGCACCCTTATATGCCATTATTTGTACGTTGTATATAAATCGCGACCAGCCATGCATTGATATATGATTGATGTAGAAGAATGCGTCTGATAATAATGTTCTTGTCCCCTCGCGAAACCGTTTCATCCTCGACACAATGTTTGAATTCGTCCGTTTCCGCAAGCTAAAGCCTATATTAAACGAACGTGTTACCGATATGCTTTATTTTGATACGGTTCTTGAATACGCATACACCGCTCTGCTAGACGGGTTTACCGAGTATAGGACTGAACATGGCGAGAATGGTTTGGAACTGGATGCGTATTTAAAAGGTATAGACTTTTCGAAATATCTTGAACTTTGGTAGAAAGGACTTGAGCGGTACAGGACTAAGCTCACCTAAACTATTCACCCTGAAGAGCTATTTCTTTATATAACGAGCAGCTGTCGGCACGACTTAGAAGATTATTTCAACTGCCGATATGCGTTGTGAAGAAGAGTACACGGTTGAAAAGCTCGGATTGGGAAGAATACACCCTCGTTTGGAAAAATGTTTATAAACTTGAATTTAATAATGACGTAGCAAACGATGCCCTATTTGTGGGTGCTTTTGTTTGTATTCTACCCGTGTTTAAAGAGAGTGATAATTTGCCAGCCAATTATAAAGTGGGCACAAAAATATTGGTAAACGAATTGAAGGCCCTTTACGTTGAGTATAGGCACCGATGATGTTACTGTAGACTCGATCACATACATGTTTAGTATTGTAATTAAGCGCATTATAACAGAGCACGTGTAATTTGGTGTATATATATATATATATATATATATATATATATATATATATATATATATATCCTTCGTTGAAAGTGTGTATTTTTTGCTGTATAGAATTCTTCTGGACTATTTTTGATTGTATATTTATTTTCTATATATTTCTTGTGTTAAATTATTTCCAATAATTCAACTAAATAAACAGAATGATATAGTTGTATTTTATTATTCAATAAATGGTAGAAACAAGTGCTTTACGGGCTGTATATATATATATATATATATATATATATATATATATATAGTATATAAAAAATATTAAACGATAACTGGAATGATGAGAATATATAAACGATGCATGTGTGCTTCAATAAATATATATATATATATATATATGTATACACTACGCTAAATGGCTGGTTACGCCTTCTAAGCCAACTGATGTTGTCAAGAACATCTCCATTAATATATACACTAATTAAATAAATAGCGCAATCTGGCACTACAAAAGTTATTCATATATATATATTATATATATATATATATATATATATATATGCATATACACTCCTCTCTAAAGAAGCCACTTACGCCTTCTAAGCCAACTGGCGGATTGAGACTAATAAGGCAACTGTGAGGTCAAGAGCGATCATTATACGTCTGGGTTTCCAGACGAAGGATGCTCTCTCTCCTCTCTCCTCTCTCTTAGGTTAGGTTTGGGTGGCAGCTTGGGGATAAACCACTCCCCCTTGCTTGCATATCTTCTTTTTTGTGGCACTGGCACCATGGGGGGAGGGGATTGGCACCTTGTAACAAGGGGGAAGGGTTGGCACCTTGCAACAATTGATCAGCATTGTATTGCAATTTGCGCTCAAGCATTTTGTGGTCATATTACTAGTATGCGCAATATAAATTCCTCACCTTCCGCTTCGTATCGTTCGGAGAGTTCCACACAGATGGACTTCCGACTGTCTTTGTGCTCTTCCATCAACAATCTTGGGACTCATCGCGCACAAATCTTGGAGTGTCCCTGTTCCTGTATGAAGCTTATGACTGCTGGTTTTCCAATAGCTACTGTCTCACACAACTCTCGTGCTGTGACGCAGCGATCCTGTTTAATGAGCGCATCAATCCGACTCTTGTTTTTTGGTGTCACTGCTGTTGCAGGCCGACCCCTTCGAGACTTGTCGTCGATATCGGTTTACCCACTCTTGAAACGCTTTGTCGAACGTATAACGGTGCTCATATCAACGGTAGAATCGCCGTACACATTCTTTAAACGTCTATGAATATCCACTGGAGGAACCTCTTCCGTAGTAAGAAATTTAATAACTGTTCTTTGTGCCATTTTGACAGCGATGTGTGTTGTTGTCACGTGACCGATCACAGCCCCGCTCAATTTAAAATGGGCGGTAGATACAACCCTTTCATTGTGATCTCGCGCAGCTTTCCTTCGACGCTTTGGTACCGGGGACTGAAATAACGTACCGCGGATGAAATAACGTTGCAGGTATAGAAATGGTGCAAAAATAAAGATACAGGTATAGAAATTCATTTACAAGTATAGTTGTATGTACAGAGCTATTCAAAGTATATTGGTGTGGGTTAGAAATAGTTTTCTCACTTTTTTCCGTACTTGTGAAGCGTATAAACCAATACTTAATTTTTTGGTAAAAAAAAAAAATTAATGTGACGCATTAAATTCTGTTACCCCTTTGCGAACATAAGCATAATATCATTCGCATGCAAGTTGTGACTGACAAATGTAAAGTAAGTTCTCAATTTGCCACTTTAGCCTTTGACTGTTAGAAAATCTAGAAGAGGAAGAGCCATTGTTGTCCCAAAGCGATATGATCACTAAGCTGATTGATGCAACATTGTTTGTATATATTAAGTTAAGGTGTGTATATATCCATCCCATAACAGTAAGATTAGTGAAAAATTCACTTAATTTAGAACTAGAATTTTTGGGCTCTTGTGGCATCATTGTTTGGGCACTTGCAGCGTCCTTGCTTATCGTTTGTTGAATACGGCACTGATAGGGCGTGCTCTTATACAGATCTCTCTTGCAATTCAGTTTGGTTGTTTAGATACAGGATTGTTGCATCGTGCAATGGTGCAGGTTGTTGCAAATGTTGCCAAAAGGGGCAAACAGTATTCATGCCAAATGTCACTTTATTCTGAGGTTATTTAGGTTTTTCACAGAGGTTATATATATTTCAAAGAAATTTCCAATTTCATTAAGTTATCACCATTGCGTATGTATGTTACCGTGAGGCATGTGTGGTAAATTTGTCTTGTTATAGCTTTAGGCACTTTTAATATGAATTCTCTGTAATTTACTGTAACTTTATGCATTTTATATAACTAATGCTTGCAATTTTTTTCAGGTTTTTCAGAAGCATTGTGTGTAATATTAATTGATCTGATAAGTAATTCCAAGTTTCCAAACAAAGTTTGGGTCTTCATTGTTTTAAAACACTTAAAATGTCTACAAACAACTTTTGAAGACGAGAATAGATGTGGAATGTTTGGTTTTAGGTGCTCCAAAGGATTTAAGTTCAAATGTATTGCTTACCTATTCAGAAATTATGAGATACTTTAACTTTCTGCGCCATGAACTACATCGTTTTATACCTTTAAAACAAAATCCATCTGTATTCAACGTTACTGGAGAGATGTCTTCAAAACTACAGGAAGTATGGAGGAAGACATCAGTACTATGGGCGCTTTTGGGGAGACAGACATGGATCAATTTGAAAATTTCCCCCCCTCACCGTCCTTCATGAGGATCCTTCGCCGTCCTTCATGGTCTTTCAAAAAAAAAAATTCATCCTCGCCTTCCTCCTTGGAAAAAATATAAAAAATAAAATAAAACCATCCTCACCTTCCTCCTTGGGAAAAAAAAAGATTCATCATCGCCTTCCTTCGAGAAAAATCCTCCTGTGGGGTTCTTTCAAGGTCTTTCATGAGAAAAAAAATCAAACAAACAAACAGACAAAAGCAAAGACAGAGTTTGACACTAAGTTTAATAAGCCTAACGAGAGTATCTACTGACCTCAAAGCATATTATTATATCCTAATATCATATTACCTAATCATTTGTAATTCCGTTTTCACATGTTAACAAATTGTGAACATCACAAAATAGAAACTCAGACTAAATATATTTTAAGTCAAACACAATTTCTTTGTTTAATATTTGTATTATATAAAGTAAAATAAAAAAAATAAAATAAAATTAAAATTAAATATTTTATTTTCATTTATAGGGGTAACTTTTGCTTATCCTAATTAAATTTCATTTATTCTACATTAATATGAAATGAGGCGAAATGAAATGAATTGAAAAGGCTTATTGGCAAACTATAGTCCATATGATAAAAACTATTCAGATACATTATGTAGTTTAGCCAACATAACTATTATTATTTACCATCAATTACCATCTTAAACATTATTATTTTTCTATATATATGTATATATATATATATATATATATATATATATATATATATATATATAGGGATGAATTTCACAATTAAGAGCGTGAAACGAGTGAATGTTGCAAATATATATGTATATATATATGTATATATTATATATATATATATATATATATATATATATATATATACATATATATATATATATATATATATATATATATATACATATATATATATATATATATATATATATATATATCTCTGATAAGTTTTACCGATTCAATGTACAGTATTTGCATAATTCTTTGCTAAGTACGATAATTGTAATTGGCAAATCAGTTCACATTCTTGCCAGATTTTCCAGGCTAATTAATAATAATCATTTTTAAACGTATGTAATTTTTTCTAGTAATTTAACTGTAACGAGAAATATTTATTATTAATTTTATTGTCACCAACATTGACTATAAATTACACAGGCCTGCGAGTGACAACTTTATAAGAGAGATCTTCTTACTAATGACTGAATTTATATGACTCAATCACATTTGAAATTAAATTAAAAGGTTTATTGGCAAACTATAGTCCATATGACAGAAACAATTATTAAGTTACATTATGCAGTTAGACTAACATACATGCGTTTAGCGAACATAGCTATTATTATTTACCTTCAATTACCATCTTAAACATTATTATTTGTTTATCATCATTATATATATATATATATATATGATGAATTTCACAATTAAGCACGTGAAACGAATGAATGATATATATATATATATATATCACACATTTTAAAAAGATTAGGACGAACACGCAGATACATGCAATTTATATTTCATAAGTCCAATTATCGATACGTCTTCCTTCATTCTCATATAGTTCAAGCCATTTAAATGTATTTTTTAAGCCGTATACCTGTAAACGAACCATTCATACCACAAGCTACATCAAGCTGGGGGATGATGCTTTAAAACTAAAAGCAAATATGTTATCCTCATCTAAACAACCACTTAAACATTATTACTAATATTGATTTATTGTTATTATTATATATTTGTATATATATTTACACAAATTAAGAGTATTTAAGTTAAACACAATCATTTCAATTCCTTTCACAACAAAAGCCTCTTTCAAATCTACTATGTTCTCGCAGTAACTGTTTCCAGAACAATAGCTGTTGTTATAAATATATACATAAAAACGCAATATCCAAATAAAAAGGTTTGGCAAAAAAAAAGTTTCTCAATATTTCCAGTTAATGGAAAACGTAGACTGGCCTTTACAAGGCATAACTCTAGTATTTATCAAAGTAGCAAAGATTGTTGACTAAATATAGCACCAGTCTTTCATGGAGCAACACCAAAGTAGTTCAATACACATCTTCAATGATAATTCAAGCAAGGATCTTTCACTACACGGTCGCTTCCGATTATTTAAGCAAACCTGAAAGTTGCATACTCTGAATTTCTGAACGCTTTATGCAACAAGAGGAAGAAATCGTAAATTCCCTCAAAACTGTCCTAATTCAATTATTCTAAATCCACCTATTCTCTGTGATATATATATATACATTTCTTAATTATGTCTATTTCATTTTTATCCATTCTTCAACAGAATGTACACCATTTATCTGTTGCAAGCTAGAAGTTGGGCGTAGGAGGAAACTGCTGTGTTATTATTATTATTATTATTATTAGTAGTAGTAGTGGTAGTAGTAGTAGTAGCAGGGGTAACAGCAGTTTAAAGCTTATTTCACTTCTACACATCTGTCTCTTTCAATGCGGTCCTAAATCACCTCAGCTTTCCTCTAATGAAGGAGTTACACCAAACTATTTTACATCGAAAGCTTTCTAACATCTACATAATAACAGAAATGAGAGGCCCGCATATATAAATATAGTACAATATACGAGTTTATCAATTTGGGTAATACCATAATGTTTTTGTGTCACTCATTTCCTATCTGTATTGCTTAAAAATTAGTTAGCTAGTTATCAACTAGTGATCAAAATAATGTAATGTGCAAATTTTTAGTTAGGGACCCGCGCCTTAAGCCTACACAAACACACACACAGACACACACACACACATATATGAAAATTATTTCACAAAGGTAACACGTGATATACCTTTCAAATTTTTAGTGTTCCGTTCGAAGATTCCTCATTTCACGAAGGTTAAGCTTGTCGCCCCTCCCCTCTCTCTCTCTCTCTCTCTCTCTCTCTCTCTCTACGCCCCCTCTCTCTCTATATATATATATATATATCTATATTAAGATGTATACTTAAATAATTATATGCACATTATATATAAACATGTAAATATAAAATATGCATAATATAAAGATTTTATACAAAGTAAATGACTAACAATAAATCTCTATCATGAAGCAAACTGTAGAATGACATCTCGATCTCAAAGGGTTTTAATTTGCATTTACCTTAAAATCTGTAGGTAATAAAAAAACGTGTTTTCATTTTGTAATCAGCGTTAAAAAGAACATAAAAATCACCCATATTTATCAAATGGAGGAAAACTTTGTTGAACAATTTTATGATCTGTTAAATATGTGCATTTGTACATTGGTGCAAAACCATAGTTCATGTGACAAATATTAATAATACGAACTGACACTAGATTACATTTGACAGCTCAAATACTGAGGATAGAATAGGAGTTAACAGGAAATAGTACAATAATGTCGGATGTAAGAAGAGCTCCAGTCAGACGTCTTTATATCATGAATTCCATAGATTACGAAGACATATATATATATATATATATATATATATATATATATATATATATATATATATATATATATATATATATAGTTTTACAATCATGCACGCTACTATGTTCTAAATCAATTATTCAGCCATTAATGTTCTCATATTTGCTGAAATAAATTTCTAATAATAAAATTTTTATAAGTTTATTCATCTCAATTTTGCCTTTATGTACAACACTTTTGGGAACAGTTGGACGGGGAAAACATATGTAAGATTTCACATGATTTAACTCTACACAAAGCGCACAGTTTTTTTACAGATATTTGCTCCATCGTTGAAGCTACTGCGACGTTGTCTGGTTATAATACATCATTCACTGAATGAAATAAATATAAGGTCACACTTATTAACTTGTGGCATCTTCGACACGAAAACTACCCAATCTACCAAAAAATACCACCAGAAACGTATAAATTACATAATTCGGCACGGATTAAGTGATTTATAAACTCTCATTCATGAACACATCCAACATTTTCTTAAAACAATCTAAACAGCTATTAATTATTTATTACCATATCACTTCAAGCTAAATTGCTATACTCGGTGGTTAAAACAGAGCTTTCAGCGTTTTAGTTGATGAATGATGACAAAGTTCATCATTTCTATCATATCTCAAGAAGTGAAATTTCACGATGTTAAATGTCATGTTGTGGTTGTCTTCTGACCAATTGTATATTTTACTTGTGACCTTCTGCAAGACATACACCTCATATGCAACACTGATTTTTCCGCCGATTTCTGTTTCGAATGCATACGATGGTACTCTACTGTTGCTGATTACTCCAATGTGTATCTCTCTTAGCATGAAAATGAAGAGGAGTGGCACTAGTACTGTACATAGGGATACTTAACTACGTACTTCTGATTCCGATGAAGATATACCTTGAATTTTGACACCCCGTAGGAGCCCTCTGAGGAAGTTGAAGACCGAATTTGCCGCTTTTACTATCATTCCCATATGTTTCACTTTATATGCTATTATACAATGATCGCATTTGTCGAAAACTTTATTGAAATTCATGTATATGACATCGTAGTGTATATATATATATATATATATATATATATATATCTACATATGACCCGTGGTGGGTCATGGTTAGCATTCTACTTTAGGATGCGGGACTAAGGTAGTGCTACAGGGGCGACTTTTGCCAGAATGAACAATTCGGGTAGTGGCATAACGCATATCTTATCTCTACTCATATAGCTATCACATTACAATATGCGAGTAGTTTCATACGAATTTCAGGACATTAAGACTTCTACACTTATTTTAATTTCACTATTCGACTAAATTTTGAGAGATGCTTCATGAATTTGAGATTTATTGCCTATGGCTATGAAGATTAAAATCTTGACAGTTTTGTTATTTTCATAATTAACAATCTCGCTAATTTTTCCTCGAACACTTGTACATTTACATATCGATGCATATATTGGATGTCTATATTTTTTTGGCCAAACACACACACACACACACACATACACATACACACACACACTCATACACACACAGACACACACACACACACACACACACACACACACGCAACAAAATTAACTTGAAGATTTAACTCATCTCATAAACGCTATAATCAAACAAAGCTGCACAGAAAAGGAAGTTACTTATAATCATGTTTGCTTTAGCACAGAGGTTTCTATATTGTTTTCTTATATCTGAGACATCACTGAAGGAGTTGTTGGTGATTCGCCCAAATACTTAGCCCCTAGAAAGCCAGCATGGCCTATTACAATAAAAATACTCTTGTTTTTCGAGGAATTGTTATTTTTGTTGTTGTACGCAGGTTAAAAATTTATTATTGTTTAGTAAATATATTTTCTAATTCAATCTATAAATGTAATTTTCACTATGGAGCAACTATGCCCGATACCAATCACTATATGTATGAACCCATACGAACCTTCTACAATTAATTTCTTGTACTTACCCTTTTGGTTTACTTCTCATTTTGAAACGAGTATCAACCGATTGGTTAGGGTTTTGGTGTAGTGGTTAATTTATTTAATTCATTATTTCTTTATTTACTTTCCTTTTTCTTCTATTATCGCTTGCCTTATCTGTGTCCTTTTTACGGACGCGGCTGGCGGTTAAGCCATTTTTACACTTTCGAATAATGCGAGGGAGACCGGGAGATTTATTATACTCTTCATTAACATTTTACTAACTTTATTTATCAAAACACTTAGTTAAACGGTGTAATGCTTGGGAGGATTTAACTTTAACACTTAAACCTGAGAGAGCTGCTACCAAAATGTGGTTAATTTATTTAATTCATTATTTCTTTATTTTCTTTCCCTTTTCTTCTATTTCTCTTTATCCTTCATCGTTCTCTTTACACTCTTTTCGCTATACTTTATAAATACGGTATACGTGACCGAGTGGAAAGCCGTTATAATTCAAACAACTCAAGGGAGACTGGGGGTTAATTATACGCGTATTAACATTTTACTAACTTTATTTATATCGAAAACACTTAGTTAAACGGGGTAATGCGAGGGGGGAATTTACGTTAACATTTTAGTCGGAGAGAGATACGAAATTCTATTCTAAATTCACACAAAACACCGTAGCGCCAAAGACACCTTCTAAAACGCAAGGCTGCCCAATGACTGCCCTTTTGTGGGCAATTCTCTCTCTCGTCCCGCTTGGGCCGATTCTTAGTGTTGCCAACTTGTATTTTCTAATTTTAATATAAGCAAACCATTATTTATCGCAATTACATTTATTAAATATTATTATCTTCATTAATTTCTTAAAACAAAACATTCTAATTTTCAATTAGACATTTCTACACTCGCATCACCCCCTTGAAAATACGTTTTACACAAGGAAAACTTATTAATATCGTTTAACAAATTTATTTATTTATTCAACAAAGATCTTTACTTTGTAATTTTTTTTCTTTAACAAATTCAAGTTAGATAGAGAAGAAATCATTAGAATGACAAATTCCACACATCAGATATTTTGTATCATTTTATAAAAATCGAAAACAAACTTTATAATTTTCACAACTTTTGCATAAAATAACATTTCACACTAATAATCAAATTACAACCTGTAACGAAGCTGTAACATGAAAAATAACGGACATTTTTCTTAACAATGGTTACAACAAATTTCAAGTTCACAATCTATTCCAGCGATTCCTCATCAAAGATCGCTTTACATTCGAAACAATTATTTATACAGTTACATTGTTACTATCAGGGCAACATAGAAAAATAAGAAAACCTTTATATAAATTACTGACCAGAGCGCACATACTATTTCACGAAATACACAACAAATATGGGCAATAATCGCACCCATTCACTTATAATTTCATTACATAACAGTCAGTACAATAATAGCTGGACGTTGTTTAGATCACAATCCGCACGCTGACAACGGACTTCTTCAATTTTCAATCGCAGCTCCTGCTCACTTCGCTAGAATGCAAGGGATTGCATCACCATACAACAGGTCAGCACGCTTGAGGTTGGTTCCGCTCTCTCCAAATGGCGAAAAAAAAACAAGAGAGACGTCCAATTCTAAGAGGATCAGGGGGAGAGATATACTGAAAGTAGAACCACGCTACGGAATTGGACGGAATTTTCAATTCTAGAAGTCGACGAATCAACTCGCCTGTCTCATCTCGACTTTTGTCGGTGAATAAACGCTGCTCTCCCTACGTCCAGCTGAAAGACTCTCTTACTGGCAATAATCAAACGATCACTTCGCCGTAGGCGGTTTCACAACGAACCAACTCTATGTCTGTATGGACAGTAAAGCCTTAGACACTCGTTCAAACTCTCGTGGCTTGCCTACCGAGTGCTAAAACACATATTTAGCGAAACATCGAGCAGCGTGACCAGCTACTGCCCGAGAAATACCAGTAGACCATCTTCGACTGAAACTGTCCTGTGCCAAGTCCCTGCACATTCGGTTTCTCTTCTCTCACTTCTCTTCCGAAACTGTCCTTCGCCAAGTCCCTGCGCATTCGGTTTCTCTTCTCTCACTCATCTCTTCTCTCTCATCGGTGATCGATCACCTATCGGGTCAACTAAACTCAATGGTTGGAATTTGGATCCAACTTAGCTGCCTCCAAATCGAACCTCTTGAAATTTTAACAAAAAAAATTATCAAAGTTTATACTGCTACTTATTATCACGTCATATTAATTTACCAAATTTTCTCGACATGTCACTTCGAAATCATAACTATAATTTACTCTGGCCAAATTCACGGAAAAACTATTACAAATTTTACAGAATTCACAAAATTTTAATTGCAGCCTAGCTACAAATAAGGTCACTTATGGCAGTTACATCGAATATAAAAAATTTCATGAAATGCAACGAAACAAAAGTGTACAGTAGAAATATAAAAGCGCCCATACATAGTATCAGTTATTATAATTTAGCAAATATTATTATTCAAACTACCTTCAGAAATTACATCAATACATTTAAATACAACAGACAAAAATGAAACCCAGAAACTTCATGTCATCAATTCTCTGAAAATCACGAACCCTCTTACACTTTGAGGGAAGCACACATACTGTAGATACCACAAAAACGTTACTGGCCATCTAAAAAGCTCCATCTCCGGTTAACACTATCTAAAGTTTCAACTGCATCGGTAAACCCAAATGAAGTTTAAAAAATAAAAATTTTCCAAAAGAGATATTAAATAAAACAAATTTAAATATTAATGCCGAAAATTAATTTAATACATTAATTCCAACCTGAAACGCTAAATTTCATAGAAAGAAAATTCGCAATTCACAAATTATATCTGAGAGACAACTCTTTACTTCAACAGAAAACCCAGTGTTGTTTGTAAATTACAAAAATCCTAATAATTTATCATTTTCAAGTGAAACTACAAATTTACATCGTTATTCTAAATAAGAACAGATATTATGAATCCAAAAATACACGCAACCTACTCTGTAAACAAAACAAAAATTAAAACAAATCACTGCAAAAGGAAGAGTGTTCGTTTTGTTTGTTGGCGAGCCTCTATAGAAATATTCCTAACCCTAACCGAATTTAACTGCAGTACATCGGGAAACAATTTTTGTAATATTTTCTATGCAAACGCGCGAACGTAAAAAAATTTCATTTTTAAAACCCAAAATAAAACGTTAAACAAAAAAAAAATCACCCTAACACAATAAAATCTAATTTCAGAATAAAAATTTTTTTAACAGCCTAACCATACAAAATATCATTCGGAATTGTCTTGAAAAGAAAGAAAAAAATAGACAACAATAATCAACCCATCTATAAAAATATAAAAATTAATGAATATATATAAAAAAAAATAAAAAAAACAGAAATTAATTTATCAAAAGAATTTACGAAAACAATTTCTCCATTTCAGTTAACAAATTTTGCTTATTTTGAAGTCTCACACAATTTATATACGCCAAACATATAATCTTACAGCGTCCGAATTTGACCCAGTATAAATTAGTGTCTTTAACGATTATGTTTCGACTTTCACTTTAAAATTAACTTAAATTATAAAGCGAGAACTACAAAGCGATCCTTAAAATTATACACATCTGATGTTGATGTGTCTAAAGGATTTACAGGCGACACATCCAGTCAAAGAATAATCTTATAAACTACCTAATAAATTATGAAAAATTTTGCTACTCGCTCATTGAATCTCTTAGAATGCTCTACTCTATATATATATATATATATATATATATATATATATACAGGGTGTCCGAGAATTATCTGTACAATTTTTGGCTGTTATTAAAAGTCAACCATGAAGTGTAGAAATTCCAGTGTTGTCCCATTTTACAGAGAATCTCATTAAGTTTTTTCTGATACCAAGTTTTGACAGGTTTTTCAGAAATTCCAGTGTGTCCGAACATTATCTGTACAATTTCATCTTTTAATAAAATTCTTGATAACACACGTAAAATTCTTAAACAAGATTATTTAGAATCTGTATTTTCAAAAGTTTCTTTTATTAAAGTAACTTTGTTACAAACATTCGATATGTGCACCATTAGTGATTCGCAAAACATCCAATCGATACTCCAAATGTTGCCATGTACGCTGCAGCATATCCACATCAATTCGCTCAATAGCAGCTGTGATTCTTGCTTTTAAATCATCAATGTCTGTCACCCGCGTACATTTCTAAAAAACTTGTCAAAACGTGGTATCAGAAAAAACTTAATGAGATTCTCTGTAAAATGGGACAACACTGGAATTTCTACACTTCATGGTTGACTTTTAATAACAGCCAAAAATTGTACAGATAATTCTCGGACACCCTGTATATATATATATATACACACATATATATTTTTTATACCTAGAAATGTGTCACTATACGCTGAACGATTTTAAACCTTACTGTTTAAAAATGCATGTCACAATCTATTTAAACAACTAAAATAATTTAATTCTTTTAAGTACGTGTAAAATTTATTTACTAATCATTATTATTGTTATTATTATCATCACAATTATTACTAATTCAGAAAATGTAAACACAAAAACTTCAAACACAAAATAGGTAGGCTTTAGAAAAAGGTACTAGTAAGTGGAAAGGAAAGAAAAAAGAATGAGTCACCGGACAGCAATCATCAATTTTGAAATTTATCACTCCGACTGAACGAAACGAAATCTAAAGAAAACGGACGCGAAGAAAGAGGAAACAAACGACTCTCGAATTTTCACTCTAATTTTTTACTCCACATTACAATCGTCTCGGCAAGACGACTAACAGAAATTTTGAGTCAGAGCGGTTTGGAAATCTAGAATCTCCAGCGAGAAGAGGAAAACAAAAAAAAATATTTTGACCGCGAAAATTACGAAGACGCTCGCTATGAGAAGAAATTTGGAAAATGATGGGCGCAATCTTGAATCATCGAATTTTGAAGAAAAAGAATCAGAATTTGCTTAATTTTATAAATACTCTAAAACGAGTAGCGAAACAGAATATCCACTAATGTTCTTCATACGGAGAACGTGGAAAAATTATCGTGATTAATCGAAAGAACACGCACAAATTTTCAATTCCTATTCATGACACGAAAAAAATGCAAAAGCCTATGTTAATGACGGAGTGCGTGGGTTTGTATTATTAAATTGATAACAATTTAATAAGGTTAGCTCTCACCAAAATGTAGGGGTTAATTTATTTAATTCATTATTTCTTTATTTACTTTCCTTTTTCTTCTATTATCGCTTGCTTTCTCTGTGTCCTTTTTACGGCTGCGGCTGGCGGTTGAGCCATTTTTACACTTTCGAATAATGCGAGGGAGACCGGGTGATTAATTATACTCTTCATTAACATTTTACTAATTTTATTTATACCGAAAACCCTTGGTTAAACGGAGTAATGCGAGGGGGATTTAACTTTAACACTTAAACGGGAGGGAGACACAAAAGAATAGTCTAAATTCACAATTACATCTTAACACGCAAAAACACCAAGTTTCTGTGCCCAAGGCTGCCCGATGACTGCCCTTTTTTGGACATTTCTCTCTCTCGTCCCGCTAGAGCTGATTCTTAGTGTTGCCAACTCGTGTTTTATAATTTTATTTTATAAACAAACCATTATTTATCGTAATTACATTTATTAAATATTAGTATCTTCTTTATTAATTTCTTGTAACCAAAACATTCTAATTTCTAATTAGACATTACTACATTGGGATGGATTCTCCCCAACTTCGGTTTTGTGACACTAAAAAGATAGGATGGTTCTGAGCACATAATTAGCTTAACTAGGATAGTTTAACTAGGATTTTAATGAAATAATAAGGTGTGAAGAAATTGACAGAGGTGAGATATCAAATAAATTGAGTAATCAGACAGTCGGCCAAGTTTTAAATAGGGAAATGGGGTTATCTGTGGCTTAAGTTGATTCTAATAGGTTGTTAGAGACATTAGACTATCGGGGCTAATTGCAGGACATTCAATCTGTGATATCACTAATGGTAAGGAAAATATTTGAAAAACTTATGACTAGTACTCAGGAGCACGCCTATTTCTCAAATAGAACCCCACAGCGATGATTGATTTATTTATTCTTAAAATATAGTTTCATCTGTAAATCCTGAAAAAAATTACGGGGAGCAATATTAATCACGCTAACTAACTAACTATATATATATATATATATATATATATATGTGTGTGTGTGTGTGTGTGTGTGTGTGGTGTGTGTGTGTGTGTAGAAAAATTACTATTTAAGGTGTATATTAATGGTTTAATTGCTTCAATTAAGTAAAAAGTTGGGTAGTGTATAAGGAACACGAAGATAAAATGTCTACGCCAATAATATGATATTAATAATTCTTCTGTAAAAGGTTTGGAATGTCTTCTAAAAATCCGTTAATTATGTGCTCAGAACCATCATATCTTTTAATGTCACAAAACCAAAGTTGGGGAGAATCCATTCCAAAACCCTAACCAGTCGGTTGATACTCGTTTCAAAATGAGAAGTAAACCTAAAGGGTAAGTGCAAGAAATTAATTCTAGAAGGTTCGTATGGGTTCATACATAAGTAATTGGTATCGGGCATAGTTCCTCCATAGTGAAAATTACATTTATAGATTGAATTAGAAAATATATTTACTAAACAATAATAAATTTTTGACCTTCGTACAATGAGAAAAATAACAATTTCTTGAAAAACAAGAGTATTTTTATTTTTATTGTAATAGGTCATCCTGGCTTTCTAGGGGCTAAGTATTTGGGCGAATCACCAACAACCCCTTGAGTGATGTCTCAGATATAAGAAAACAATATAAAAACCTCTGTGCTAAAGCAAACATGATTATAAGTAACTTCCTATTCTGTACAGCTTTGTTTGCTTATAGCGTTTATGAGATGAGATAAATCTTCAACTTAATTTTCTCTGTGTGTGTGTGTATGTGTGTGTGTGTGTGTGTGTGTGTGTACCCAAAAAATATAGACATCCAATATATGCATAGATATGTAAATGTACAAGTGTTCGAGGAAAAATTAGCGAGATTGTTAATTATGAAAATAACAAAACTGTCAAGATTTTAATCATCATAGCCTAAGGCAATAAATCTAAAATTCATGAAGCATCTCTCCAAATTTAGTCGAATAGTGAAATTAAAATATGTGTAGAAGTCTTAATGTCCTGCAATTCGTATGAAACTACTCGCATATTGTAATGTGATAGCTATATGAGTAGAGATATTTTATGCGTTATGCCACTACCCGAATTGTTCATTCTGGTAAAAGTTGCCCACGTCGCACTACCTTAGTCCCGCATCTTAAAGTAGAATGCTAGCTAACCATGCCCCACCACGGATCTAAGAAATTACAAAGTCCTCTCGCTCGTTTTCGTACTCATGATCCCCAAATCAGCGTCCTTACATAGTTTGGTGGTATTGTATGTATATATATATATATATATATATATATATATATATATATTTGTTTACTGGTAATATAATGTATTGGCTATTAAACTGGGACAGTTCTTGCTGTTATCTCTAATTTTATATATATATATATATATATATATATATATATATATATATATATATACATATATATATATAATACATATATATATATACACATATATATATATACACATATATATATATACATATATATATATATATACATATATATATATATATACATATATATATATATATACATATATATATATATACATATATATATATATATATATATATATATATATATATATATATATATATATATATATATATATATATAAAATGTATAATACGATGTCATATATATGAATTTCAATAAAGTTTTCGACAAATGCGATCATTGTATAATAGCATGTAAAGTGAAACATATGGGAATGATAGGAAAAGCGGTAAATTGGGTCTACAACTTCCTCAGAGGGCGCCTACGGGGTGTCAAAATTCAAGGTATATCATCATCAGAATCAGAAGTACGTAGTTAAGTATCCCTAGGTACAGTACTGGTAACACTCCTGTTCATTTTCATGCTAAGAGAGATACACATTGGAGTAATCAGCAACAGTATAGTACCATCGTATGCATTCGAAACAGAAATCGGCGGAAAAATCAGTGTTGCATATGAGGTGTATGTCTTGCAGAGGGTCACAAGTGAAATATACAATTGGTCAGAAGACAACCACAACATGACATTTAACATCGTGAAATTTCACTTCTTGAGATATTATAGAAAGGAGGAACTTTGTCAACATTCATCAACTAAAACGCTGAAAGCTCTGTTTTAACCACCGAGTATAGCAATTTAGCTTGAAGTGATATGGTAATAAATAATTAATAGCTGTTTAGATTGTTTTAAGAAAATGTTGGATGTGTTCATGAATGAGAGTTTATAAATTGCTTAATCAGTGCCGAATTATGTAATTTATACGTTTCTGGTGGTAATTTTTGGTAGCTTGGGTAGTTTTCATGTGGAAGATGCCAAAAGTTAATAAGTGTAACCTTGTATTTATTTCACTGGGTGAATGATGTACTGTATCATAAACAGACAACGTCGCAGTAGCTTCAACGTTGGAGCAAATATCTGTATAAAAACTGTGCTTTGTGTAGAGTTAAATCATGTGAAACCTTACATATGGCTTTCCCCGTCCAACTGTTCTCAAAAGTGTTGTACATAAACGCAAAATTGAGATGAATAAACTTATAAAAATTTTATTAGAAATTTATTTCAGCAAATATGAGAACATTAACGGCTGAATAATTGATTTAGAACATAGTAGCGTGCATGATTGTAAAAATATACGGTATATATATATATATATATATATATATGTCTTCGTAAGCTTTGGAATTCATGATATAAAGACGTCTAACTGTAGCTCTACTTACATCCGACATTATTGAACTATTTCCTGTTAACTCCATTTCTATCCTTAGTATTTGAGCTGTCAAATGCAATCTAGTGTCAGTTCGTATTATTAATATTTGTCACATGAACTATTTTCTTGCCCCAATGGACAAATGCACATATTCAACAGATCATAAAATTGTTCAACAAAGTTTTCCTCCATTTCATGAATATGGGTGATTCTTATGTTCTTTTTTTACGCTGATCACCAAATGAAAACACGTTTTTCTATTACCCACAGATTTTGAGGGAAATGCAAATTAAAACCCTTTGAGATCGAGATGTCATTCCACAGTTTGCTTCATGATACGAGATTTATTGTTAGTCATTTACTTTGTATAAAATCTTTATATTATGCATACTTTATATTTACATGTTTATATATAATATGCATATAATTATTTAAGTATACATCTTAATATATATATATAGAGGGGGTAGAGAGAGAGAGAGAGGGGGAGGGAGAGACAAGCTTAACCTTCGTGAAATGAGGAATCATCGAACGGAACACTAAAAATTTGAAAGGTGTATATATATATATATACACACACACGTTTTTTTGGTGTGTATATATATTATATATATACAGGGTGGGCCGTAAGTTTCCATACATAGGAAAAATAAAAAAAAATTTATGGACAACCATTTTTATTTATATAATATGCTCTACATGGTTGCCATTGTTTTGAAAACACATTTCAATACGTGTTCCCCACTGTTGATGAACACGCATTAGCACAGTTGACGTTATGCTTGTAATGGCGTTGGTGATACGTTCCTTTAGATGATTTATGTCTCGTATCTTTTCCTGATACACCATGGCCTTCAAGTGCCCCCAAAGATAGAAATCAAGGGGGGTGAGATCTGGGGATCTGGGAGGCCACTCCACAGGACCACGCCGACCAATCCAAGCATCCGGAAACTGCTGATCCAAATACCGACGCACGTGAAGACCATAATTTAAATTTTCCTATGTATGGAAACTTACGGCCCACCCTGTATATATATATATATATATATATATATATATATATATATGCCATTTCCTAAAAGAATCTGTGTGTGTGTGTGTTTGTGTGTGTGTGTGTGTTTGTGTGTGTGTGTGCGTGTGTGTACACACACACACATATATATATATGCCCTTTCCCGAAAGAATCTGTGTATGTGTGTGTGTGCTTGAGGCGCGCGTCCCCAACTAAAAATTTGCACATTACATTATTCTGATCACTGGTTGACAACTAGCTAACTAATTTTTAGGTAATACAGATAGGAAATGAGTGATACAAAAGGATTGTGGTATTAACCAAATTGATAAACTCGTATATTGTACTACATTTATATATGCGGGCCTCTCATTTCTGTTAGTATGTAGATGTTAGAAAGCTTTCGATGTAAAATAGTTTGGTGTGACTCCTGCTTCAGAGGAAAGCTGAGGTGATTTAGGACTGCATTGAAAGAGACAGATATGTAGAAGAGAAGATACGTTTTAAACTGTTGTTACCCCTGCTACTACTACTACTACTAATAATAATAATAATAACAATAACAGTTTCCTCCTACGCCAAACTTCTAGCTTGCAACAGATAAATGGTGTACATACTGTTGAAGAATGGGTAAAAATCAAACAGACATAAGTAAGAACTGTAAATAAATATATATATATATATATATCACAGAGAATACGTGGATTTAGAATAATGGAATTAGGACAGTTTTGAGAGAAGTTACGATTTCTTCCTCTTGTTGTATAAATCGTTCAGAAATTCAGAGTATGCAACTTTCAGGTTTGCTTAAATAATCGGAAGCGACCTTCTAGTGAAAGATCCTTGCTTGAATTATTATTCAAGATATGTATTATACTACTCTGGTGGTATTGCTCCATGAAAGACTGGTGCTATATTTAGTCAACAATCTTTGCTACGATGATAAATACTAGAGTTATACCTTGTAAAGGCGAGTCTACAGTACGTTTTCTATTGACTGAAAATATTCAGAAAGTTTTTTGTGGCCAAACCTATTTATTTGGATATTGCGTTTTTATTTATATATTTATAACTTAACTGCTACTGGTCTGACAACAGTTACTGCGAGAAATATATATCAATATTGGGGGTACATTTAAAAGAGGCTTTTATTTTGAAAGGAATCGAAATCAGTGAGTTTAATTTAAATACTCTTAACCTGTGTACATATACAGTATATATAATAACAACAATAAATCAATGTTAGTAATAATGTTTAAGTGGTTGTTTAGATAAGAATAACATATTTGCTTTTCGTTTTAAAGCCTCATCACAGAGCTTGATGTAGCTTGTGAGATGAATAGTTCGTTTACAGGTAAACTGTTTAAAACACAGTAAATACATTTAACTGGCTTGAACTATATGACAATGAAGGAAGACGTATCGATAACTGAACTTATGAAATATATATTGCATGTATTTGCATGTTCATCCTAATCTTTTTAAAAAGTCTGATATATATATATATATATATATATATATATATGCATCATTCATTCGTTTCACGTGCTTAATTGTGAAAATCATCATATATATATATATATATATATATATATATATATATATATATATATATATATATAGGGTGTGCCTAAAATTGCAACTTCAAAATTTTGTAACGACCAGGATGTAATTTTTTTGTATTCAGTGCAAAAACATAATGTACAAAATCTTATCAAAATTGAACAGTATTTAGGACTTGCTCAAAGATGAACTTTAAATATATTTACCTTTAATTAACATAAACATTTACTTTCAATACATAAAAATTTACCTTTAATTTTATTTACCTTTAATTAACATAAACATTTACTTTCAATTAATATAAAAATTTACCTTTAATTTTATTTACCTTTAATTAACAAACATTTACTTTCAATAACATTAACACTTAGCTTTAATCAACATTTTTGACAGCCTCATCAAACTTCTTTCCATGATACTCAACCATTTGAAGAAGGAACTGTTTCTGTTCCTCGTCACGAGTAAGGCTTTCAGTGAAGGATTGCATGAGAGCAACTCCTCGTTCTGCCAAATCATTTGTTACTCGAAGAGATGACACAATTGCTTGAGCTTCATTGTAGGTTGCATCACTGGACCAGTCTGCGGGGTCTTTACCGAGAAAGGTTTCATCAATTCCCAAAATACTAAAGAAGTTTTTAATTGATTTTGTCACAAAGTCAGCCAATGAACATGAAGAAAAAATTTTTATAGGGGGAATCCTCTTTGGAGGCTCTTCGGAACCTTGTTGCACTCTCATGTTATAAATCATGTTTCTCTTCTCTTCATGGGATACTTTATTGTCAAAAAAACTTAGACCTACTGATGTCTCAGATAAATACCACAAATGTCGTGAGAATGCAGTCAAAGCAACAGTTGAAACTTCTTTGTCAGCGTAGTCTTCAAGTGTTTTTAGAAGCATGAGATCGTTTCTTGGAGCATCACAAGATGACGTACATGTAAACCAATATTTAATGTACACAGTTGTGACGAACAGTGACACTCGTAACAAGTGATCTGCTAACATTCTGACATAGGAGAGGCGGGATCCCCTAATTGCAGTTTGACGGTGCTGAACAGAATATTGTTCTTGGAAAAGGCACATTTTTATGGCATAAATTGCTCGTGCCATCCATCGAGCTCGGTGAACTGCTCCAGGTTTACGAAAAGTGATGCCTTGGGAAGGAGTACCTCCAAGGAATATAATGGAGAGTTCTAGGAGCTCTTGATAGTCTCCCCGAAGCTGTTTTGACTGCAACTGCTGAAGAGCAAATGCAATTAGACCTTTTCTCCTTTCTTCTTCTACCATGTTACCAGTATTTATATTAAGTAGAGTTTTATACTGCGTTTTATCAATATGAGGCCAAGATTCACGGAAATGAGAAAAAACTTCAATATTAGGTGACCTACCAGCATCATGCAGAGAAAATACTTTCTCTAACATAATTTCAAATATGTGATGGCGGCATGCAAGACTCAGCAGATCTTTCTCTAATTCTGTTTCAATTTTAAGGCAAACCCCACCTTTCAATCCAGTATTAGTTGGTGCAGTGTCAAAACACAATGCAACTATTCTATTTTCTAGTCCCCATTTTCTTATTTCTGTCAGACAAGCATCAGCAATACCAGAAGCATTCCCAGTATTGAACTTTGGAACAGCAAGTAATTTTGTAATATCTTTACCAGACACTAAAATTGGTAAACGCTCTACAGTCTTCTGAACAGCTCCAGTATAATCATCCATAATTTTTCCATCCCAGTGGAGAGTAAGGGGTACTTTTGGATCAAAAGATGCTCGAATTTCTGCTGCTAGAGATTCACGATGTTTGTTTCTGGCTCGATGAATTGTTCTGTGGCTAATCTGTAACTCACTTCTGGGAGCTCTGAGCAAATTAGATGAAGCCATTGCTGAGAAAACGTGAACAGCATTTCTGCTACTTATTTTTGTTCGATCGAGTGCTGCAGCAACTTCTTGCGTAACAACTTGAACACGACCTCTGTTAGAACACCTAGACAAAACAGCCTTATGAGCAATCTCTTGATCAAAATCAGCATGATCACTTTTATCAGATGATTCTCCTGATGATTCTAATTCTATCGATTCATTAATTGTTGCTGCTGATGATGTATATGCTTCCTGCAAATATTTCTGTTTCTCTTTTTGCCTTTCATATGCTAGTGATCGCTCAATTCTGCTAGCTTCTTTCTTTGAAAGTTTCATGTCTACTCCTATCATTGATCCACGACGGCCTTTTTCTCTTTGACCTTGTAAGAATAAGCGATCTTCCTCAATCTTAATCAAACTCATGGCATCCTGGTGTGCAATATCAAATAAATCATCCAGTGACTCGCCAAAAATATCACGTTTCTTGCTTTCAGTAGATGTTGATCTATTTATGTTTCTTTTGAGTGACTGCCATTCTTTATGAAGACGTACAACTCTCTCACGCACATGTAATTCAGTTGTTGTAGGTATACGTGCTCTTTCCCAAATCGGCAAAATTAAACGAACAGTTTTCTTAACACTTTCCTTCAGATTCATTTGTTTATCAGTATGAAAATTAAATAACACTTTTAGTACATCACGTCTTGATGGTAACTTTGCAGCACTAAATTTTTCTTCACATTTACCAACTAACCAAATATCACTGTAGCGTCTTGTTTTCATTGCCATTCTTGGTAGACACTAAAAGCAAAAAAACTGAACAATTACTGTGTGTGGCTGAGCAGAAAAACACAGTTTAACACAACCCACCAGCAGTGCTTGAGAACAACGACTGACGTGTCATGTGTGCCAACTGGTGCATAGCTGCTTTCCTTGTTTGTTTACGTTTAAACCTGTACAGACGTGTAGAGAATGTGTGACTAATACTTGTTCAGTAGCTCTATAACTCCACTTATGTGAAATACTTATATAAGAAAGAATGCTTTATCAAGAAACATAATGTGCAGAACTTGACAAATTACTAAAAACATAGCTAAATACTGTAACATTAAATGCTGTTGAGCAAGTCCTAAATATTGATACAGCTCCTTCAATTTTTTTGTGTTGCATTTCTACATTAAATTGAACAATAATATACCCTGGTCGTTTAAAAAAAATAAAATTAAAAATTCACTTCTATGTAATTAGCACACCCTAATATATATATATATATATATATATATATATATATATATATATATATATATATATATATATATATATATAATGATGATAAACAAATAATAATGTTTAAGATGGTAATTGATGGTAAATAATAATAGCTATTCGCTAAACGCATGTATGTTAGTCTAACTGCAGTATGGAACTTAATAATTGTTTCTGTCATATGGTGTACATAAACCTTTTAATTTAATTTCAAATGTGATTGAGTCATATAAAATTAGTCATTAGTAAGGTCTCTCTTATAAAGTTGTCACTCGCAGGCTGTGTAATTTATAGTCAATAATTGGTAACAATAATAATAATAATAATAAATATTTCTCGTTACAGTTAAATTACTAGAAAAAATTACACACATTTAAAATTGATTATTATTAATTAGCCTGGAAAATCTGGCAAGATTGTGAACTGAGTTGCCAATTACAATTAACGTACTTAGCAAAGAATTATGCAAATACTGTACATTCAATCAGTAAAACTTATCAGATATATATATATATATATATATATATATACAGGGCGTCCCAAAAAAATGTATACACACTTTAACAGCTGATAGCTCAATTGATGTTTCTTTCTTTCCAAGTTAAACCCATTAGAATTAATAATGGCAGTCAGACTAAGCTTTGAACAAAGGAAATTCATTCTAAAATGCTACTGGAAGTGTGAAAACGCAGTTGAAGTGCAAAGACAGTTTAGGAGGGAGTTTCAAACAGATCCACCAACGCGACTTACCATCACTCGAATTAGAGATAAGTTTGAAGCCGATGGAACTGTTCAGAATGTCCACAAGAAGCGTTCCGGAAGACCACGGACATCGAGAAGCCCCACAAAGCAAAAAAGAGTACTGGAAACGTATCACCAAAGTCCAAGAAAATCTGTGCAGCAAGCGAGTCGTGAGGTAGGAATTTCAGAATCGTCTGTCCAACGCATTTTGAAGCGCTGTCAATGGAAAAGTTACATTCCAAGATTAGTCCATGCTATTAATGAAGATGATCCGGACCGAAGAGTGGAGTATTGCGAGTGGTACTTGGCACGATGTGGATGTGGATTGGACGAAGGGGTTTCGTAGAATACCCTCCGCGTTCACCAGACCTCACACCACTAGACTTTTTTTTATGGGGATACTTAAAAGACAAAGTCTACGCTATAAAACCTGCAACAGTCGCTGAATTGAGAGAAGCCATTGAACGAGAATGCACACAAATACCAAACGAAATGTTTCGTGATGTTTGCGATTCCATTGCTTCGCGTTATCAGCAGTGCCTGGACCAGAACGGACGTCAGTTTGAAAACAGGCGTTGACAAAACAATTAAATAATGTCTGTAGATTCTATTACATTTTGAAAATGAAATGTATTTTAATAAACACTGCCTTTATAATTATTTAAAGTGTGTATACATTTTTTTGGGACGCCCTGTATATATATATATATATATTATATATATATATAATATGCAACATTAGGGTGTGTCAATTTGGGAGGTGAAAATTAATTTTTGCCAATTCCTTCACTGAGGGGTTTTAAAAATGTTTTTGGATGTGAAGAATTCAAATCTGCTATTATTTTTGTGATTGCTCAACACTTAGCTTGGTAAATCTACGTTTGATTAAAAAGCACATAAATTGCTCTCGGAAAACAACATTTATTAATTTTAGCTTCTCAAAATGTCAGGTAATGCTATAAAAATTTTAGTTTCTCTGCATAAAACATATCCTAGTAATCATAAAACATATCCTTGTAATCATAAAACAACATTAGAAAGTAATGACATCAGTAAAAAAAAATATTTAAACAACAAGTTTCATCAAGTCTTGCTTTGATTCGTTCTTGGACATCAGCCGCCGACTTGCTTCTTGGCCTCTGATATAGCCCTCACGTTTCTCATGTGTATACACCCTCCCTGCTGCCTCTGTGACTTGTTTCACACACCTCTCTATTGACTGAGCATGACAGGGCCACTGTGGAACTTGCATAGGCTTGTCAAAGAACTTCTTTACTTCCGCTGTAGTCAGTTTACATGTCAAAGGAAGTTCAAATACCCCGTCAGACCAATCTCTCAGCTCCAACACGGAAGAAGCACTGGGGTTGATGGAAGGTGTCTTCCTGGGACGTACAGAAAGATCTCCAAGTGTGTCATCATCTCCACCCCTCATGTCAACAATCTTTTGGACACCAGCTCTCCTCTCCTCACTGTCATTTGAGCACAAGTGTGTCTGGATTATCATTTCGCTGAATGCATACCATGCTGAGCGCTTGATGGTTGGCAAAACAGCATCCACTACAGCCTTCTTTTGCAGCCTAACTAGCCGCAGCTGAAACAAGATGTGGCGTAGGCCTTCCACCCAAGAGTGTTTTACTTTGATGTTGAACCAACAGGGGTAGTACACACCAACAATGTATTCCACTATCAGTCTTAAGTTGTTGAGGGTTTTGCCTTTAAGGCCATGTTTTGAAACCCATATGCGGCAAAGCCTGTTTGCTGTTGTCAACCACCTTGAATGGCTCACTGGACCAATTTCAAGAAGGGCCAGATCTGTGGGAAGTTCTCCTGTCCTTATGGCCTGTGTGATCCTATACCCGTACGCTTGATCAGTAGAGAGATCCTTTACGACATTGTCACTCAGTGAAGTAAGAGGCTCTCCAATTGAGAGTTTGGTGAATGAAGGATCAATTTCAAGTTCGGTTGCAGTGTCTAGCATCTTGCCAATGTTACCTGTCCACTTGTTGTTAGACAAGGTCTTCCCATCCAGTGCTGTGATCAAGTGTCGCAGGGGTAACTCGTTAGTGTGGAGGGCACAAACCAACCAGATCAGCTTACGGCAAAGCTTGACCTCTACCCAATGCATGGAACCACCCTCCCAGCCAGTGTTAACATTTGTAGAATCACCTCCAATGGCCTGCAGGCTTTTATCAATGCCCTTCTTCTTCATGAAATCTACAAGATTATCAGCAATAACTTCAGCAGGTTTTTTTCTCGTTGAGCCTTTCTCAGGAGTGAAGTGGTAGAGATATCTTCCACCTGGCTCACTGCACACATAATAATGCTCTTCTTTGATGATGCTGGGGAACTGACGATCTGAATTGTCTGCTTTCAGCATAACTTTAGTTGTATCTTGACGGCCGTCAAAGAAGATGCAGTCAATTTCACCCTTCTTACAAATATCATCAAATTCCTGATCCAGGGATCTCAACTTTTTCTTGGGCCCTCTTGACTTTATTGTGATCAACTACAAGTCTCTTGTCTTCTTCAGTGATCAAGCCAGCATCCATAAAGGCAGCAGTGGTGATGGCAGCTGTGGCACGCAGGCCAACACCATATCTGATGCTATGCATAGCAACATTAGGTATTTCTAATGTGTTGTACTCTGGCTTTTTATTGGAAGTTGAAGACGTGCTTGGTATTTCTAATGTCACTTCATAACTTCCATCCTTTCCATCTTGAGCATCAGCTATTTGTTCTTCATTTTCATCATCAGAGAAAATTATTTCATTTGATGGCATTGAAACATCCTGCTTACTTGTCTGCTTATATTCAGCAAGCCTTCTTCTTTCGTCTTCTTGCCGCTTCTGCTTTTTGACTTGTCTGTTGTGCTCAGGTTGATCTGGCAAGCCAATCTGATGTGGTCCAATAGAACCAGACTTGTCTCTCTGACCTTTAATGAAAGCAAGTTCCTTCACAGGGATCTTCATCTCCCTAGGGCATGTACAGTTAATGTGAGTTTCGTTTTTGCAACCAGCATCTGCAAGGCAGCCAAATTCAGAGCAGAGAACAATTTTACACTTGCAACTGAGGATGTCAAAAAGCTTATCAAGTTTTGCAATGAAAGCCTCTTTGACATGTAGCTTTCCTCTCCCAAGAGATATGTTTTTGGCCTGCTCCCAGCTCTCTTGGATCTTGTCTTGTTTAAGATTGTGACTCGTGAATTTACAACGGGGGCTACAAAAGAACTGTTTGCTCGTTCCCACTTTTCAAGCACTTTAGGGTAAATGTCCTTTGCAAGACTGGCTGCTGGGTAGTTTCTCACATCCTCACCACTTTGTTCTCTTAGCAGTAGCCCATATTTCAGAACGTCTCGCAGAGTTGGGAGTTCAGAGGGCAACAACTCTCTACCAGTTCCAATTAGGTTGCTCATATGTGTGAATGTCCCCAGTCTTGTCCTCCTTTTAGAAGCCATTGTAGGTCAATTCCCACTGGTTAGGATGGTAGCACTGACGGACAAGTAATCTTCAGCACACTGATGAATATGTTTCAACCTGTGAAATAAACAAAAACAGCAGTGCATTATATATACAGCATATATAATTATTAATATAATAATTATTATATAATTCCCCAAAAAAGTAAAAAAAGTCACTATTTTTATGTAGCTTCTTACCAAGCAAAACTAAATTATATTAAATTAACAAAAATATCTTTAGAATTCCTAAGTCATGCTGCAACTTTTTAGCACCCCTCATATTTGGAATTTGAAAGTTGAAAAATTCGACACACCCTAATGCAACATTCACTCATTTCACTCTCTTAATTGTGAAATTCATCCCATATATATATATATATATACAGACAAATAATAATGTTTAAGATGGTAATTGATGATAAATAATAATAGTTATGTTGGCTAAACTACATAATGTATCTTAATATTTTTATCATATGGACTATAGTTTGCCAATAAGCCTTTTTAATTCATTTCATTTCGCCTCATTTCATATTAATATAGAATAAATGAAATTTAATTAGGATAAGCAAAAGTTACCCCTATATTTGAAAATAAAATGTTTAATTTTAATTTTATTTAATTTTTTTATGTAATTTTATATAATACAAATATTAAACACAGAAATTGTTTGACTTGAAATATCTTTAGTCTGAGTTTCTATTTTGTGATGTTCACAATTTGTTAACATGTGAAAACGAAATTACAAATGATTAGGTAATATGATATTAGGATATAATAATATGCTTTGAGGTCAGTAGATACTCTCGTTAGGCTTATTAAACCTTTTTTCAGATATTTATTTTAAGTTTTCTTTTCTAATGTTTAAGGGTATAAGCTCAAAATTCAGTGTCAAACTCTGTCTTTGTCTGCTTTTGTCTGTGTTTGTTTGTTTGATTTTGTTTGTCTCATGAAAGACCTTGAAAGAACCCCAATGGAGGATTTTTCTCGTGAAGGAAGGCGATGATGAATCTTTTTTTTCCCAAGGAGGAAGGCGAGGATGATTTTTATTTTATTTTTTCATTTTCTCCAAGGAGGAAGGCGAGGACGAATTTTCTTTTTCAAAGACCATGAAGGACGGTGAAGGATCCTCATGAAAGACGGTGGGGTGGTGGAAAATTTTCAAATTGATCCATGTCTGTCTCCCCAAACGCGCCCATGCTACTGGCATCTATCTCAACTGTTTCTCATGATAGAGTGTAACAGATGATTATAAGCAACTACAACAAATATAGAAACCTGAAATTTTCAAGCAAAGGAAATCGAATGTTGCATACGTTGCTGAACTAGAGAATTTAAAAACAAACAATCATATAAATTATTTGACACCGCAGCATGCAAGTGCAAATATTTCCACAATTGGGTCTGCAAAAGAAAATCAAAGGTTCCACCAATTGATAGATTGTTCCTCAGTGATCAACGAAATGAAAGAAAAATGTTCATGGGTGGAAATGACAAAATTGAATCTGATAAAACTGAAAAGAGCGAGAAGAGAAAACAACTTCGATCTGCAGTATACAAGCTGATAAAAAAATGAAGATAGAAATTTTCCACCTAGTAAGGAATCTATAGAAGATATCTCCTCTGAAAAGGAGGAAATACCAATTGAATGTTCAGGTGAGCCATCGTAAATCAGTTTTGCTTTAGGTGTACAGTAGGGTGGAGTGAAATTTTTTTTTTAATTTCAAAATGCTTGGGGTTGGGAAAGTTGCGTATTTATGTGAAACGTACAGTGAAATTTTTGTAATCGTACAGCTATAATTAAATTGTGCACACTGAACTGAAAGTTTTTAAAAATTGGCAAAATTACTAAAATTTCGCCATTTTTATTTTCATTTTTTAAAATTAAATTTCAAAACGTTTGGGTGAAGCAAAGAAACGTACTACGATAATAAAGACTACATTAAAATCATTTGAGGATATGGTTATATTTCAAATGGTTACACTGAGCACAATGTTTCAGAAAATTAGCTAAAGAAATTAATTTTTAAAGATACATGTAACAAATTAAAGTGAAAATATAAAGTACGCACTGTAATTTTAAACGGTTAAAAAAATTTTATTATCTTTTTTTAGGGTTTTGTATTGATTTTTGGTGCTGAAGCAGGGCATTAGATCTCGGGATTCAATTCGAGCTCTGATCCACCCATCTCGTTCAGTGACGCCGGCGACAGCATTAGACGCTTCCGTCACGAGGCGGACTACTCGTTCGACTGCCTGGCTGTGACATGGATAAATAAGTCTTTCCATATCAAACTGAAGACAATTTTCTATATACCGCGCGATAACTTCTCGTGAAATATTCCTCATAATAGGTGGCTGAAATCTTTCGTTCTTCCAGTCTATCATTTCAAAGTACTCTGTGGCATTGAAGTTGAGTAGTGGTAGTTTGATGCGTCTCACTCCAGTGGCTAACGGCTCCTTCATGCCCATGTCCATGACCAAGAGGATTTTCTGGAACGCCAGTGTCCTGGAATATAAAAAATAATGTTTATTAACAACCCTATTAAGGGGGGAATTCCCCCATTATGAAATTTGTTGTGGTTTTTTTTATGTGCTATATCCCTTCAAAGAAGCTTAATTAATCATTTAAAAGCAAAAAATTCCATTAAAACAGCGTTCTTATATAATTTATATTATATCTTATTATTGAAACAGATATACGATAAGAAGAATACGATACCCACCTGATATGACTTCTTTCGTCTCCAATCATAGCTAGGAGCAGATTCTCAGGGTGAGCGAAGTAGCTGTTACGTTGAATGACAGGGTCGATTATGTTCTTTAGTTTTAGGGGAAGATACCGAGAATAGGCAATCATCCTCCACAAATGTTTTGCTCCATTGTAGCAAGCTGGTTTCAGTTTTATGTTTTCAGTTTGATGCAGGGGTAGGCTGTTGTGAAACTGGCTACAGGTATGTTTGTGACGCGTGATATATCTTTAGCCAATTCGGTTCTGTTGTACTTTATTATGTACGTATTACCCATATTGACGATCTCCATGACCTCTTTATCGATGGCGTTGGCGTAATCCTAAACTTCATTATAACTTTGGGCTAGATGGACGTTCCCCATATCTGTATTCTGGAAAAATTTCCACCAAAGACTATTTAGGCACAACTTTGCACTAAAGCGTTTGCCAGGGTTACTCACAATTTGGCACCGTTCAAGTTGTATCCCTTCACTATCACGGTAGCTTTGAATATACGCCGATTTTTCATTTTCGGTCTCAACCCCTCGCGGTTATCGTGATGCTTCTACCTTATCCTTCAAAAAAGTATTTACAGTATATATGGTGCGAAAAGTTTGGGGAGCTTCTGAAACCTTCACACCTCATATATTTTCAACATTCTGTACCCGTGACAAATGGCTAGGGACAGTTCAGGACTTGTATATACGCCTCTGATCTTCCTTTCGTTGATTGTGTGATTACAGACCCATTGTTCTCCTCTGCGCACTTCACACACAGAGGGAACATGAGTTTGTGATCTATAACGACGGGCAAGATTGGCATCCATAAGTCGCGAGGGGGAGCACATCTACGAAAGAAAGTCCGAAATACTTCTTGTTCAAATTAGCTGAGAACTCTTCGATGGTAGGCAGGGCGGGATCCACCACGGGGTCCACCACGGGTCCACCACGGATCCACCACGGGGTACGGATTGTTCTTCATAAGGTAGGGGTATAAGGAACAGAAGTCGTAGTAATGGAGTTTCACGCCCTCAGTAGGTGGAAAATATAGTTTGAAGAGGTTTGTGCCTTCACCAAACAAACTATCGCCGCATTTGAGAGGGTCCACCACCACTGAACGCTTGATGGTGTTTATTTCTTTGCGATACACTCTATCTGTCTCCATCCGTACATCATATTCGTGTTCCCAAAAAAACCTTGTGAGTGAACTGGCAGCTTATAAGTTGGTCGCGGGTACGGGTCCATGCAAGACTGTCGGCAGGAGATCTACCATGGATATCTCCTATGATATCACACTCAGGACGTTGGCATCCATGCCACCAGTATCCGTTAAAGTAGTACGCCGTCTTCTCACCAGTGGCGGAGTTTTCGCTTAGACCATCCACCCAAAAAATACGGCCATTGATCTTAATGGCTACTTTCCTCATGTTGCGAGCATGTTTTATGTATATACCTGTCTGATGTTGTAGGTATATGAGCCAGTAAATAGCTTTATACCCATAACTGCGTGGGTTGTTTTGGGGAATGACGGCTAGTGTGTCTTTAGGTATGAAGTTGTTCTTAAACACAGTAAACACAATGAGGCGATCGTGGTTGCGGCTTTTAGCCGGTCGCAGTTGAACCGGACTATGTACAGTTGCCCGTACATGTGGCTACTCCACAGCGATAGTCAAGGTACCCCAAATGAGGGAAGGTGGGCTGGAGGGGAGACAACTGAGTTCAACAACATATAACATTGACATACAGGTAGGGTTGCCAGATGTCCTCCACAAAAATACCGGATAACAGCAGCCGAGGGGGTAGGGTGTAAAAAGTAAAAATGTATTTTCTTCATAACTTGCAAATCGGTTCATTAGATACTTTATAAAATCAGTTAATTATATGGATAAATAACACTAGCCGGAAAATAATATTGCAACCGATTTACAAATAACATTGAAAACATTTAGGTATTAATGAAAAGAAATCAACTTTATCTGCATTTAACTTTTATTCGAACAAAATTACATAACATGCACAAAATTACATCCAATACAGCGCTGTGAAACTATTAAATTCTTCATCAGATCGCAATAGAAAAATATGTAAAATAATTATTGACTTTAAAAAACAACAAATTATGGATAACCAAAACAAAAATAAAAAAGCAAAGACAAAGACGTGGTTTACTTTTACGTGTCCGGTATTCTTTGATTATTTTTACCGGACAAGGGGCCCAAATACCGGATACCTGGCAACCCTACATACAGGTAAGGCGCCGTTCAAAAATTACGTAACGCTATTTTTTGATAAAACCTGACATCCCACAGCCTGTAACGTTTCGTAACGTGTGGAGTGTGTGGGGGGAGAAGTGTTACATAACATCTTACGGGGTGCATGGTCTAGAGTTAAAGAACGTTCCTTGGGGATCTAGGGTGTCAAGTTTTAGCAAAAATAGCGTTACGTAATTTTTGATCGGCCCCTAATTATAATGTAATGTCCGAGTTCAAAGCTGTTCACGATCATATGAATTATTTATCTTTATGAACACAAGGTTTACTAGTTTTATACGAAAATAAGGTTCCATTATGATTATTGCAAGTTTATATGAACAGATACCACAATACAACTTGTTATATACTAGTGAATTTGAATCAAAATTAAACATTACACAACCATCCGCCACACTCCTTCATTCCTCTTACCCGCCCACTAGTCTCGCGTATATTAAAATCTTTATGTAACAATACTAATAAAGTTTTTTGTAGAGTCCGTGTAGAGCTTTAAACCTTTACTCACTTACGAATCTACACGATTATATATATATATATATATATATATATATATATATATATAGATATATATACATATATATATATATATATATACATATATATATACATATATATATATATGTATTGACATTGAGCGGAAAAAGGATTGAGACAGTGTGAGAGAGAGCGAGATAGAAGGGCAGAGAGAGTTAGTGGGAAATGGCTTATCGATTGTTACACAAAGAACTTGTTAACAGTTTCGATCTGAATAACAGTGACTGATTCTCAAAATCATAAAACAATAGTCCACGGTTATACTAGCACAAACATATTTATATATACTTACAAATTCATACAATATTATACTAATTAGTGATGTAGCGGATGTCATTTTTTTCACATCCGCGGATGCGGATGTTTGATTTCAACATCCGCGGATGCGGATGCGGATGTCTACATTTTCGTTATTTTTTAGGATAAATTCGAGATTTGTTGTGTTTAACGTATATAATAAGTTATTATATAGAGAGAGCTGTAGCTATAATGTAGTATAATTGATTAATTGTACAATAATTGCTGTACTTTTCTCTGAACATATAAAATAATATCAAGTATCTAACTAATATAGAAATCAATTAGTGAATTCGTCTGCAAATAAATTCGTTATATTTTGTTGAGTTTCAGCAACAATTAGAAACCATAATTGTGTTACCAGGATGCGGGACGTGAACCCAACTCAAATGCACCCCACCGACCTCTTTCCCCAACCTCCACTTTTATAGAAAGATCTTTAATTAGCTTGATAACTATTTATATTAAGTTTAAAGTTTTATTAGGCATATTTATAAATGAGTAATTAAAATAAAGTAAACTAAGATGTTCATCGTTTAATGTTCAAACTTAATTATAGGAAGGTTATGCTTAAGGAACATTAACTTTTCTGCCTTTTCTGCTGCCAGTCTGTTTCTCTTTTCATCATATATTAATCCAGCACTGCTAAATAATCTCTCGCTTGGTACGTTTGTTGGAGGACAGGCTAAATGTTTCCTTGCAAGTTTACTCAAGTATGGATAGATATTCTGCGTATTTTTCCACCAACTAATAGGATTGTCACATGCAGCCAGGCGTTTTCCTTGGTGATAGCTCTCGATCATTTTTACTACATCTTTTGACATCGCGTAGATCTCGTCATTGCTGCTTGACTCAAGAAACTGAGAGAGAGATTCTGTGATAGATTTGCTTGTTGAAGGTGTTGGTTCTGTCACTGAAACTTTTATTCTTTTGGTGGGTGGCGAAGCGACAGATTCAAGAGATTGAAGCTCTTCAACTGCTTTGCCAAGTGATGATTTAACTCGTTCTAATGTACTAGGTGAAAATAACTTAGCTTTGTAACGTGGATCTAAGTAGGTTGCAAGAGAGTAACTTCATACAAGAACAGCCTCTCGTCTTGTCGCTTGCATCACTTTTGCGCACAATGAACTAGTTCTATTAATGTAGTAGAATTTGATAATTTCCGCTTATTAATGACGTTTTATCTCAACGGTCCACATCCGCACGACATCCGCAGTCCAAAGTGCGGATGCGGACGCGGATGCGGACGCGAGAAAATGTGCGGATGTTCCGCGGATGCGGATGCGAATGCGGATGTGACCTACATCACTAATACTAATGTTTGTGAAATGACGTTGATGGGGCAAACCGTGATGTTGATATGTTTACTTGCCGTCGCCGTCCAGGAGAGACTACATATGTGCGTGTCAGTGGAAACCGTAAGGTGACGGTTGCATGAAGCAGGATATCACCATCGGTTTGTGGCTGATGCCTATTATATTAATAGTGCTTTCTAGATGGTATTTGTATTATCAATGTGGAGAGATAATGATTTAATCACGATGGACAGATAAACCCATTAATGTTTTCCAGTGTAGAGATAATATTAGATCTTACCAAGGAATATATATATACAATAAAACACCAATTCTTTATTACAACACATACGCAATGGTTAAGAATGTTTTACGAAATAGGTATCATGCAAAATGCTCAGAATTTGCCATAGATTAATATAAATGGAACACCTATACCTGGGTCATAGTTAGTATTTGGTCCATCCCCCATTATTTTCTATTACATCTTGTAATCTGTGTGTCATAGATGCAACATGGTTATGTATGATGTGTGGGTTCCTTCGGAACATCTCCCACTCAGCGATAGTGTGATCCAGCAGCTGGCGGCTGGTCCGCTCTTGCCCAGGTTCCCACGCGTTCACCACATTCTCACACGTTCTCAATGGGGTTGACCTCACACCCCTTACTAGGCCAGTCCAGTAGTTCTAGATTTCGCTGCTCCTCAAACCACCTAACAATCCTGGCTGTGTGGATGGGAGAGTTCTCCTGCAAATGGATTTTAAATATTAACTCTTTCATGCCGTAGGGGCACAAATGAGACCATCAAATTTTATGAGATTTTAGTCATTCTGGAGATATAACAAGTTTCGTTTTTGGCATGAAAAGTAAAAGAAAATCAGGCATGAAAGGGTTAAAAGTAAAATTATATCTCATTCATACGCTTCATCAGTAACCCACTATTCGAGATAAGTTTTCCCCCCTCTGTATTAGGGGTTTCTCTCAGCTAAATATAATTGTGCGCCGTTATACAAATGATGCAGTCTGCAGTTATCCAAAATAAAATCCTAAAGTGTTGTCATATACTGAAAGAGTTAAAGAACAATTTTATTACCATTATTTGTCCCATGTAAATGTGGAAACCGGACATACAAATGCGTGTAATACATAAATCTTACTCTAGTAATAGTAAAATATTCTATGACACAAAAATACAACATACCTTCCTAAAGATAATCTGCTCGGGATAGGGCAAGGGATACGCGCATACAGAAGGCAGCATCACCTCCTCCATGATCTCTATATATTGATCTGCCGTAAACCTACCGTGGATCTCAGTCAGCATTCCTAGTCCTTGTAGGTGCGTCCATCCCCGCACATTCGCCGTCACGTGCCAACTCCGTGTCACTTTGTAAATATTTTGGCGGTCATATCTCGTGTTGTCCTGTCGCCAACATCGAAGACGGCCGTGAGTTGTAGACGCAAACGTCTTCTCGTCAGAGAAGCTAACTCTGCTCCAGTATGCGAGATCATCCTTTATATACTGGCGAGCAAACGAGAGCCTGGCCTGACGATGTCGCTCCTCGATCCTCTCTTTTTTGATGGTGACATCCTGCTTTTGGTGGTGATGTCCTGCTTCATGCAACCGTCTCCTTACGGTGTTCACTGACATGCACATATTTAGTGTCTCCTGGACGGCGACTGCGTTGTTGATAGGATCGTTCTGCTCTTCGTTGATCATTTTCCGGTCTTCTTCTGGGGTGGTCTTTCTTGGTGCCCCACACTTAGGACGATCTAGCAGATTCCCAGTCTCCTGCCACCTCTGCACCCAGCGTCGAACAGTAGGCTTCGAAATTCCCAGTTCCATGGCAATGTCAGCTACAGACAGTCATGCTTCCCGCATACCAATTATCTGGCCTCGCTGTGCAATTTTATCTTGAGCTGGATTAAGAGTCGGTGTTCGATATACGGTGTAGAAATATGGTATGTACATAGATCATGCCAGTAACCATGTCAACATCTCAGTTTGGCCAATCAACGTCATTTCACAAACATTAGTATAATATTGTATGAGTTTATAAGTATGAGGTTGTAACAATTTCTGGTCGATTAGAAAATGGACGATAGATAACAGAATAACCTCAAGATAATGTGAAATAGTTTTAGAAATGTTGCAAAATACTCGCGGCGACAGGTTCGCACAGGTTTTATCACTATACAGAATGACTTAGGCTGGTGTAAACATAGGCTAGTGTAGGATTAGGCTAATAAATATTTTCTCTGGTGTTTTTCATACAGTTACAACGCCACCCCTACGATATTAAAGTAATTGAAAAAACATGGAACCCACGAAAGAGCATATTCGACATATGATGCTGTATGAGTTCCATAAAGGATCTAACGCTAGTGAGTCCGCAAGAAATATTGAAAGAGTTTATGGAAATGATGGTGTGAGCGAATGGATGTACAGAAGATTGTTTGGGAAGTTCAGAAATGGAGACTTCAGTCTGAAAGATTATCAACGAACAGGACGACCAAATGAGTTAGATGAAGAGGTGCTGAAAGCAACAGTGGAGGAAAACCCAAAGGTAACTGTAAGGGAACTTGGCCTGCAACTCGGCATTAGCCATATGACCATTCATCGTCATTTCAAGCTGCTAGGAAAAGTAGTGAAGGTTGGAAAATGGGTTCCGCATGATTTGTCACAAGCGAATGTTCAACATCGAATCGATATTTGCACATCACTGCATTCTCGGCAACTGCAGGCACCGTTTTTGAATCTGATCGTCACTGGGGATGCAAATGGGTCCTCTATATCAATATTAAGCGTCGACGTTAGTGGCTTAGCCGTGAAACAAAGCCTGAACCTCAGCCAAGGAATGGACCCCATCCAAAGAAAATTTTGCTATGCGTTTGGTGGGATATGCAAGGAATTATTCAGTTTGAGCTTCTGCTAGATAACCAAACAATCACAGCTGAAGTCTACTGCCAACAACTCCAACGATTAAAGATGGCATTACAAGAAAAACGTCCTGCATTAATTAATCGCAGAGGTGTTCTATTCCACGGGGATAACGCGCGCCCTCACATGCTCGAATCACCACTGCCCAAATGGAGGCATTTGGTTGGGAAAAAATGCCTCATCGACCTTATTCTTCGTTAGTCCGGTTGCACGGGGTGGGAACCCTGCATTGTTTGTTATAAATCAATTCTTGACAATTTGGAAAGCTTATACCACCCCATTCAAGAATCCATCGGGTTTACACCTGACCCCAGCTTGGCTTTTTCAATATGGCCGCCATTTTCCAAGATGGCCGGCGAAATTGAAAAATCCCATATCCTGGTCAACACTTGATGGATTTTGATGATCTTGGTGTCATTTCTAGGGTTTTTTAGGATGATGAGTCGATCTGGAGGGGTTGCAGATACTTTGGGAGTCGTTTTGATCCACATTCGTCAATACTCAAGGTCATTGGAGGTAAAACGCCCGAAAAATAAGGAATATCCCATATCCACGTCAGTCGTGGAGATATTTTGGTAATCTTACTGTCGTTTTTATGGTTTTGGGCGAGACAGAGTAGTTCTATAGGCACATGATAACAGTAGGATATCATTTTGCAACTCCATGGGTCAAGTCAAGGTCATTTGAGGTTAAAGTTTGGCCTTGAAATATGATAATACCACAGTTGACATCACTGTATTTGCTTTATTTCAGTGACAATTTCTACAATCTAGCTAACTGCTGAGCACTTAACATCTTTTCTGCAGATGAAACCAGATCATAATGCTTAAATGACATAACCCACATTATATGGATATAGATATTCGGATATAAACCACAATTTATGCTGAAGTGCAGGGCACATGCATTCTATGGAAGGTTGCAAAGCTACAAGATATGACCTCGTAAGCAAAACAAAGTTTACACCTAACAACGGGGATTGGCATTGACAACTTTGATGCAGTTATTCACATTAGGTGACCATATATTTGGGGCAAATATCAAAAGACATGGTTGTGTCAGGATCGTCAGGATCATCAGTCTGCTCTTCGTTTGCGTTTTGGGTCAATGGATTGTTGCAATCCAAGCCGCTGCCACATGCACAGAACATTGTGCAAGGGATTCCGCGTCCCATGCAGCCGCAGCGCCCCCTGCATGCTGATTGTGATTCACACCCACATCTGATTAGCTTCAGAACTTCATCTGGTGCTAAGCACACTCCTTCACCAACTGTTTTTGGGATGAGAACTCTGTTTGTTTCGTCTCTCTCCCACCCATAATGCACAGGATCAAGTGGTGGTGGGTCACACTTTAGTGCATCGAGCCAGTTCGCCACAGTGTAGTGGGCTCTGAGCACATTTTGATGGAAAGCTTCAGTTGTTGGTGGTAGAGAACATAGTTTGGGTGCAGCAGTTCCCGACTTCCCTGTCTTCTGAGCCCATACTCGCTGACGACACTCAGTAAGAGATGAGGATTTCTTATCCCCATAGCATGCAACAATGAACGCTGTTGCCTCTTTCTCGATATGGTCAAAGCATGCATCAAGGGACCCCAGCTTGTCTAGCTTCCGACCCTTCTTGGCTGTGGCAATGGCAGTGGCTTTGCCGATGCCATGTATTGCTGCAACTGTGTCACAACCACTCAAAGCGTGTAGTTTGAGGATTTGTGGGATGATGTCTTTGTGCTGGGTTACAGTTGCTCGGATGTCCACTGATTTTCTGCCACGCACTGGAGACTCCATAATCATGGGACAGCCTAGTTTCTTAAATTCATAGAAGTGAGTCAGCATGGCAAACACGTCTGTGTCATCACAAATGATGGAGATGCGGGCATCAGAATCTTTCTCAGCTTGTGCGATAGCGTGTTGTGTTATTATCACGTCAGCCTCTTCATGAGATGATGAGAGCTCCAATGCTGCTCGACTCCTGCCTCGCACAATGGAAGTCGGTATGGTCTGCCATCCTGCAAGCACTAGCTCATGGTCTTGGGTTACAGTTGCGAGATACTCACTGTCAGCAAGGATTTGCTCACAGAGCAGCCTGTTTAGTTGCTCCTTGTTCGCGGTGCACGTGAGAACAGCGTCTCTTGTAGGCAATGGGGTGTTGAGGTCCAGCTTGTGAACTCTGCTGCTCTTGCTTCTCATTGCCCGAGTGCTTGATTTCGGAGAGAAATCATAGTAGCGATCAAAAGCTAGTACTACAGATGCATGAGAAAGATGTTTCGGTAGCCATACTTTGAAGGTTTGGATAAATGTAGCAACTGTGCCACTAGCAGGCCAGTCGACTGTCCACAAAACAGCTGACACATCCATGATAACAACTGTTGGTCGACCCCATGTTCGAGAGGATGTTTCCACTCCCAAGTTCTGCTTCAATGCGGACTTAGCTGCAGTTCTCATTAAGCCATCTGGTTGGAACAGTGCGGGTGGGTATGCCGCAAGCTCTGTTGAGAATACATGGGTCAAGTCAAGTTCGCGTTCGCTCATCAGCAAACCGATGACGCGTGCATAAATCGCTTCTTGGTCCATAACCAAGTGGGCACCCACCTTGATATGTTTCGTTTTACTTGCAAAGGTGATGACATGTTTGGAAATGGTGCCATAAAAGCCTTGTGGCCATGATGACTCGTACTGTGCCAGTTGCGTCTTTCCAATACTAACAGCTCTATCGGCATTGGCATCTGGAGATGCAAGCTGCCCTGTCTGAATATTGTATAAGTTGCCTCCTGGATGTGACTCTGGATCCATTGGGTCCATGCACTTAGAAAGGGAATCATGAAGTGATTGGCGATCTTCTCCATCATGTTTGATGCGACCTCCTGCCTCCTCTTTGTGGTACAGATGGAATGTTTCTAGGTGCTCACTCATATCTAGGAGGTCAGCAGTCAGACTCACACGAGCATTGAGGCTGTATACCCACGTGGCCATCACTTGTGGATTTTGGGTGTTACCAATGACACCACTAGGGCCCTTCCCACGACGCATCCAGGTACTCTCCAGGAACTGGTCGGTTGGCACCCCATTCCAGAGTCCATCCATGTGATGCATAGAACCCTCTCCTCTCATAAATGCATCTAAGACTTCTTCAGGTAACCACGTCATAGATCGAACGAAGAAGAGGCCATATCTACTGTAGTTGTGATGCCCAGCAGCGAAGAAATATGGCAACATATTTTCAGCTGTTTGAATGGCCAGAGCATAATCACCTTCATGTGTACTGCGCGTGTATTTCATAATGAGAAAAGTTGGCTTGATGATGATGTCAACCCACATACGAGTTGTTCTGCTAGCAGAGGCCAGTTCTTCAAGGACTTGCATCAAGTCAGCCATGGTATTGATACGCTCACCATACTTCAAGAATACAGGTCTGAGAGCTTCTTCAGTCAGCATGCGAAGTGCACGGGCATTTTGAGGGTACTTTTTTCCTTCTAGCATTTTATCCACTGATCCGAATGTGCCACAGAGAACTTCTTTCAGGCCACTTCCCGCTGCTAGACTGCCAATCGCACCTATGAAGTCCATCACCAAGTGCATTCCACCAAGGATGGCAACCACATCAGTCAGAAGACTTCGTGTATGGAACAGGATGTCCACAATAACCTTGTAGATCTGTTGATCTGCTGTGATGACCAAAACACTTTGGTTGGACTCCCTCGTCACTTTAATGCCATTGTTGATTGCAGTGTTGACAGTGTTGTGGTCCGCTGGCTTCATATTAATGAGTGGCATATACTTGATGGCCGACTTCTTAGCTGGCATCATTCCCGCCTCTCTACAATGGCGCCACCGACAAACAGTATCCGTCTGAAGAACTCCAGATCTAGCTCTTCTGCAAGGTGAAGTGACACTTCGGCTGCTCTTGTAATCTTCTCAGAAGGCTCAAATGAGCAGGTTGCCTCCATGGGCATAGGAGGTTTTTTCGGACCAGTGTATGGCACAACTTCCAGCTCACAATTTATGGGAACTGACATTTCTTGTTTTGATAGTCTAGGAATGACCTTCGCACTGTCGTTTTCAAGTGATCTGGGCTGTGTTACAATAGTTGCAAGTCTGTGACAGTTTAATCTACAATTTTGGGAGTGAATAGCTGCATCAAAGTTGTCAATTATAACATGCACAAGACCAGCAAGTGCAGCATCATTCAAATCCGACCACACAGCATCTCTTGCTGCAACAACAGCTGAGCGCATAAAACGCCGCACTTCATCATAAGAACAAGTTACATTGTACTTGTACAACTCTTTAATGATTTGCTTATGGTCACCTATGAGAACACCCAGTGCTATTTGGAGTGGAGTAGGCTGATTTGTAACAACACTTGCTACAATGTTTCCAACCATTATGGATTGCAGGGAGTCAGAGAATTTCGAACTTACACGAGTAAGCAATTGCATAAGAACATCACTCATACATTCGGAAGCAATATATTTGTCTATGTGAGTACGATAAGAAGTGAATTCTTCCTTGTTCTTTTTGCACTCACTCGCGATTTGCTTGCCCAGCTTCTTCACACACTCATCAATATCAACAGATTCCTCACAATCTTTTGCAATATTCAGGTATGAGGCAGCATAGTTTTTGAAAACTAACAACGTAGCGATACCATCCCCATGTAAGTCTACAATTTCGTCTTTGAAGTAATCTTTAACTTTTACAATGAGCAACCTACGTGACAACTTCTCACGACCTAACTCTTTGTAAAGCTTCTCTACTTCAATTGAATTCCATGGTTTCATTTTGTCCTTCGACAATTCTACACACAAAGCAATGAAGGGGCGGTCTTCAGGTTCAACCCTTGACTTATTCTGGCAAGCTCTCTCAACCTCAAAATGAAAGGTAGACATACAATCTTTATGGTATCGGGATTCTTCAGCCGGTAAATCTCCTTTCGTGCCTAACAACCTACTGAGTACAACTTGTCCCTGCTCATCATTTTTCAGTTTACACTTTTCTATCAACACATCTTTGTAATTTGTTTTTTTATCACCAAGCTTATCGGTCATAAACCTAGATGCTGGAATGCGGTATTGCACCGGAACTTTGATGTCATATTTCTCTGGTAATATACACTCACTGACTTTCGAACAAAAGAGTTTTTTAGGGTCATATACTGGGCCTTCACTGAGAACAGCACTACGTAGTCTTTTTAGTTCCACTGTAGGGGTATCATTTTCATGAATGCTGATAAATTCCGCTTGGACACATAAGTGGAAACACAGTTCTTGTGACAACAAAGGATTTTTGCTCCATCTTCCAAGAGAGGCTCTAGTCTCGCTCGAACATCTGGCTGCCCTCTGATGTCGCTGCTCTCTATGATTTTCTGAATCCTCCCACAATTTGAAAGACCTTTCTGACCTCCAGGACAGCTACGCAGGAAATCCTTGAAGAAACATTCGTCTGCAGCTTTTGTAGAACCTGAAAAATAAGAATTTTGTTTACCCATTCTTCAGAGTACAAATCGCATTGAAATAATTTATCCTCAGCAAATGAAAACTAAACAATGCTCACCTGGTATATTCTCCATATTCAGCAGTCAAAAAACAATTTTGGAATCAGCACAACCAAGACGTCATCAAACCACCAGGTGGGCAGCACCATCAGCAATAATCTCAACAACCTGAAAAAATAAGAGGAATAATTAGACATATTGGAATTCACCTTACCATGGGGAAAATAATCCCTGATTTCATTTTAAACCCTATAGAACTACTCAGTCTCGCCCAAAACCATAAAAACGACAGTAAGATCACCAAAATATCTCCACGACTGCCCGGGATATGGGATATTCCTTATTTCGGGGGCGTTTGACCTCCAATGACCTTGAGTATTGACGAATGTGGGTCAAAACGACTCCCAAAGTATCTGCAACCCTCCAGATCGACTCATCATCCTAAAAACCCTAGAAATGACCAAGATCATCAAAATCCATCAAGTATTGACCAGGATATGGGATTTTTCAGTTTCGCCGGCCATCTTGGAAAATGGCGGCCATATTGAAAAAGCCAAGGGGGTCAGGTGTACACCCGATGGATTCTTGAATGGGGTGGTATAAGCTTTCAAAATATGTAAAAATTTGCTTTATAACAAACAATGCAGGGTTCCAGTAAAATCAGTGTCTGTGCTACCGGACTACGTTCATCGCACCTTCAGACTACCATTTATTCAGAATTCTGCAACACCACCGAGATGGACAAAAGATGCAATCCAGGGAAGCTATCGAAAACGAAGTGATCGCTTTTTTTAACTCAAAACCAAGGGATTTCTTCGAATGTGGCTTAAAAAACTTTTCTACAGGTGGGAGGAGGTTATAGAAAAAGAAGGAAATTATATTGATGATTAATTTGTCATTATGTCATTTAATTTTTGTTGGGAATAAACTAAAAATTTCGAACAAATTTGTCTTTATAAGTCATTTAATTTTTGTTCTGAATGAACTAAAAAATCGAGCAGAATATATGTTACAACCTTATATATGATATATTTCTGGGCAGCAAATTTTCGCTCTTTCATATCCTTAGACGAGTTTGCGACATCATAATTTCGCGGTCAACAGTTGCTAGTTATAATCTTACAGATTAAAATGACGTCATGACTAACGACATTTATTCTGGAATGTGATTGGTCGAGGTTGAGGTCGTAAATTAAGGCAAGTTTTACCTCTTGATATGCGGATAGTTTCAGCAGCACTCAACGTAAATGAATCTCTCGGTAAGATAGACTTGAAGCTCTACGCAATGAAACCTATTGCTATTCATGCTAAATGGATTGTCTCTGCATGAGTTAACCTACATAAAATGAGGGAGACCATTCGGAAAGGTTGAGAGATTAGCGGCATAATGGTGTTATGGGCTCCGATAACTTGACAATATAGGACACAAAGAGTTTCACTGGGTTGTCGTGTGCAGTCGTTTTAAAAATGTTTGTTCGTTTACCATATTTGCGACATTCATCACACTCCATGTTCATTCACTCGTCACAGATAGTCTGGCTTACAAGTACAGTAAATGTGGAATAAATTCTTTGGTTTCTGCGTCCGTGTATGTCTCTATATCGTAGGATACAGTTATACAAGGTGTATTTTTTAGGTTTGGCACCTTTCATATAACTTACATACTTCATATCATCATCTTTATATTTCTCAAAACATGTAATACAACAAATTTCATCACAGTTATGTTCAAATTTTCCCCAACTGTCCATCATGTGAAACATGCCGCACTCGCAAATTCTCATTTTCCTAAACGTCCCATTTGATTTATAGAGTCTAAAGCAGTTATTATTGAAAAATGTGCGTCTGCACAGTGCACACATTACAGTCCCTCTTCTCAGCCTCAACTACACGACTTTCACATTTGGAGCTTTTACATTGCTCACATACCATATGGCAACTCTTACGATGTTTCACTATATCATCCGCAAACTCGAGACAACCCTTACACAAATCGTGATGCCTGCCATATTTTCGACTTTTATCATAACTCACGTAAAGAGTCCTTATATTGCGAATGGGGAGATACGTTGTCCCTGACAGCCCTAAAATAAGTAGAGGTCTTGTACGTTTTCTCACACAGCTTTTAAAAATATACACAGTCCTACGACTATTATCCAATCCAAATACAACTAAGGGGTTCCAAAAAACCTTAGCCCCCCATTTGCAGCTTACATGTTTACTTATATCGAAATAGTTTTCTGTGATTATAAAAATATAAAAAATTCTTTATTTATTGCAGGTATTAAAATTACTCTAGCTGATAAAGTGATAATATAATGGCTTCTCAATTAATTGGTGATTCGGAGAGGCACGTGTGATAGATCGCATACGAGCAATAACATTTCGGGAAGCTCGTGATGCTGAAGCCACCTTTATAACACGTTCGTGGGTTGCCAAATAGTTGCGAAGAAGTGAGGACTTCGTCAAAAGAAATTGGAATAAAACTTTGGATGAATGTGAAATGGATACAACTAAATCTGGGCGCCCAAATTTGCCACTCTCTCAGGAAACAAAGGACATCATTGAAAGCGGTACGCGTAAGCGGAAAAACAGCTGTGCTAAACTTTCTAGAGAGATCGAAGTGATGAGAGGAAAGATCGTTAGTGGTGATATCATTCGACCGTACCGTCATAGGCAAAGTTTAAAGCCTTGGCATGAACTTCCAAAGCAAAGAAAAACTTAACTTAACATCGATGACAGAATGTGGTTTGCCCATTATCTTGAAGATTCGGATGTGGATGATTTCATACATTTAGCTGTCTCCGATGAATTTTTTGTTTACGTAACACGTCGGCCTAACTACCAAAATGATCGAGTGTGGGCCACAACACCAGATGAAATCGATGACAATGAACATTATCGCGAATTATTAAAAAGTGGAGACTGTGTTGGTGTGTTTGTTTTGTTCACTGCAAAGAAGCTCATGTGGGTGCTAAAGCCAAATGGTCAGAGTTGGGATGGACAGTATTTTCGTGATATTATTCTATCCCAGCATGTCATTCCTTTTCTAAGAAACCCAAACAATGTTATGGATGCAAAAAACTTCACTTTTTTCTACGTGAAGGTCAAAATATGAGAATAAAAACCCACTCTAATAGACAGAGTTTATTTCCACGACAGTTTCGACGCCCACTGGCATCCTCCTCGGGTGGATACAGAAACACAAATGAAACAAAACAAGAGGGAAAAACAGTTCAGGGATCGACCGTTAAGAAATTCGCACCTAGGTTGGATTCCATTCTCTCGAGACAGGAGGGCATTTTCATTAAGTACATTCGCACTTACATTCGCATGTACTTAATGAAAATGCCCCTCCTGTCTCGAGAGAATGGAATCCAACCTAGGTGCGAATTTCTTAACGGTCGATCCCTGAACTGTTTTTCCCTCTTGTTTTGTTTCATTTGTGTTTCTGTATCCACCCGAGGAGGATGCCAGTGGGCGTCGAAACTGTCGTGGAAATAAACTCTGTCTATTAGAGTGGGTTTTTATTCTCATATAATGTTATGGATGTCGATCAGGTCACACTTATGCAGGATAAGGCCCCTGCTTTAAGGCATTAGCCACTCAACAGTTGTTGCGTAACCATGAGATCGATTTCTTTGGAAATGAAGAATGGCCAGGAAATTCTCCTGCCCTGAACGTCTGTGAACACATTGGATCAGTTATAAAGGACAAGGTTGAATGTCTCTTGTTTCAAGAACCTGCAGCAAATCGATTTTCGAAGGATACAATGACGCAACACATTGAAACTGTTATAACAAATTTCCGTAATGATCAAGATATATTCACGTCACTTTTGGCAAGCTACCGAAAGCGAATTCAGGCTGTCTTGGAAGCCAATGGCGGGAACACCAAGTTTTAATTGTTTCTCATTAAATGCACGATTAAATTCTCTTTTGTAAGGTATGTTTAATTTTACTGTACCTCTAATGGTTTAGGCCATGGGTGGGGGTCTAAGGTTTATTAGAGCCCCGTATACGAACATTCATTTCCTGCTGTACCCTTCTCAATTCTTCAGGCCCCATATCATATTCAAACTTGATCTTGCAGTCTGTGGCCAGTTTACGCACACGCTGCACAACCGACTGCAACCAAATTTTTTTGACAGCCGTATTTACTACAGTAAACATGTGAGCCAAGACTATTGCTATGAAGCCGCAACCGCGATCGAGGTTTGTGTGGTTTCTGAATATTTGGTAACTGCCAAAGTTAAGAGTATAAGGTGTGGCCGTATGTCCCACAACACGAAAAACATCGTCCATATCTATCGTGAAGTTGTACATATTGAATTAGGTGCTGGTTTGAGAGGCATGCATTATACGACCCAAAATGTACTCCACATCTACAGGCACCTGTAGGGTATTACTACCCAACAATCACCTCTATATCCATCATCTGACCCGAGACCGAAGGACAGTCGCGTCCTGGCTTCACGTCCCTCACCGATCTGAAGGGCAAACTCTACAATACGTTCAACTACACGCCGTAGTCCGTCATCAAAATCGCTGCTATACATGGTTCGCGGGTCGACCCTGAATACGTACCGGCTTCTAGTCAGGGCTGGGGTGGGGGTGGCGGTACCAGTTCGAATGTTATGCAACTGTCTACAGAATGAGATGTTGCTGTAGAGGGGATGGATTGTATTGAATATGAATAAGGGGTCACAATTTTATTTGTAGAAGGAGGTACTGTCGGGGTTTTGGCGTAAGACGTAGAGGGCTGGAGCTTCATTACTGTGGGTCTAACAACCGACGCACTCGAGGCGCGCTTTACGTCTGACGTGGAAGGTGTTTGAACAATGTGACTGTTGTCATGCAGCCGCTTTCTCCTCAAATTACCGAGTGTGGGTGCCATAGTTGTCGCTGCTGGGGGTTCCGGAACGCTAGCGCGGGTGATGGTGCAGTCTGTAGCGTCAACAACCACTACACTATCATCTGCATTAGAGTAGGTTGATTTTGGAACTGTGATCTTGGACTAGTCTAGATAGAAAGGTATTAATGTATAAAAAACGTTGCACCAACTCATATTTGTGAAAATGATTGTATGTTTTGAGGATTGTTAATTATTTTTAAGTTGTAAAATTGTCGAATTTTACGCGTAAAATCGCGCGCGCGGCATTCGCGCAATGTAAACAAACAAAATATTGGACCTTATTTCATCAAAATAATCAATTAAAATTCGGCTTTATTAACAAAACGATGCTTGAAACTTATTGTAAATGCATTATAGATGTTTATTAGTGTATTATTTTGTATTTTTTAATGATATTTACCTATAAAATGTGTATTAAATTAAGTTATTTTATGATGCGTTCATTTAATTGTGTTTATTTTCAGATATTTCATAAAAATGGGTAAAAAACGAAAGTCTGCAGTGTTAACTCGAAGTGATAGTGCCAAAAAATTCAGTGGCCAGCCTTCCCCTTTGGATAAAACAGAGCCTCCTACCCTCCGCCAAGTTATTCAGTACAGTTATTTCCTCCAAAACAGCCACCCGGACTTGAAAGACTATGATATTGCTAAAATGATAGCAAAGGATGTGATTGAGATCTGGCAGGCAGTGAACCCGCGGCTGCCCCTGTATGAGGAATATTATGTAGTGAAATTGGTGGATAAAGTGGGCTTCAAGAAAGCAAAAGAGATAAACAGGAAATCTCTTTCTACAGTCCAGGAGCAGAATCTGGAGGAAAAGCTGGATAAACTTTTTGACATTTCTGCTTGCACCTGTAAGCTACTTGTTTGTCTCTGTGATGACAATGCTGTGAAGTGCAAAAAAGAAAATTGTCAAACACAGCACATAATCTGCACTTGTCCTCCCAGTAAGAAGGTAATGCTATTATTTTTTTAACTTTTAACTGGCCTAACTTAGTGCGATTAGGTGCCTTTCAAATGGAAGGAAATTCAATGCTTGTAATTGAAAAATATCCGCATTTTCCTCCAGTAATCTTCCCCCCCACCCCCCACCCCACCCCTGGTAATAGAAATTAATAATCAATTTTTTTTCAGGATTTTATCTCTTATATTAGATCCGCTATTTAATATACTTTAATATTTCTGGTTCCAGTAGAGGAGAGGGAATACTTGAGAGATCAGAGGGCCAAAATAGGACTCAAGGGCTCTTTCCAGCTGGGATTTGTGGATAAAGCTGCTGTGAAGAGAGACCAGAGGGCTGCAGCTGAAGCAGAAAGATTACAGAGCCAGATTCAACAGCAGCAGGAAGTCGATTTGGCCACTTTTGCCTCAACACCTTCACAAGATATTTTTTTTTAATCCAGCTCAGGAGAATCAGGAGAGGTAATATATTTTTTTTCTTATATCTTATCCCATTTTTACCTAAATTTATCCCTACTTTTTGTCCCTATTTTCCCCCTTTTTTCCCCCATTTTCGCTTTAGTAATTTATTATTTTTTTCGCCCATTTTCGCCGACTTTTTACCTGAATTTTTACCCATTTTTTCTCCCTATTTTCCCACTTTTTTCCCCCATTTTCGTTTAAGTAATTTATTCTTATTTCCGCCCATTTTCGTCGATTTTTACCCATATTTTTCCCTACTTTTTCCCCTAATTTCCTCCATTTTCGCGTTAGTAATTTATTTTTTATTTTCATTTCAGCCATCTGATGGTGAAGCTGAAGTTCAAGCCAAGGAGGCACCTAAGTCTAGGTTACAGCTTTTTGAAAACCCCCAGATATGCCATGGAACTGATCAGGGGTGATGTTTCTTCCAATCTTGGGGCAAGTCTTGCTAATGCCTTCCTCCTGGACTTACAAGCTATGGACCTGCTTAAGCCTGGCCTTGATGTGAAACAGATAATAGTTGATAAATCGAAAATGGACAGGGAAAAAAGAATGAAAAGTGAAAAGTGGGGAAAAGCACAATGAGGGTCTGGAAAAGTTAGTCTGTATTGGGGTTGATGGGAAAGTTGACAAGGACACTTTGCTGTACAGAGAAGTTAAGGATGAAAATGGGGAGACTAAGCTGAAGAAAGGAAAGGGACAAGAGCACCATTTGACTTTCACAAAGGAGCCGGGAACTAAAAGTGGAACATATCTTACTCACAGAGTCATCCCAATTAAAGGTGCGACTGGAGTTCTTCTTGGTGAAGAAGTTGCTAGTGTGTTGGAGGAGTTTAACAGTGATCATACCCTGAAAGCTGTCCTCCTTGACAGCACAAATACAAACACTGGCTGGGAGGGAGGCCTTGTAACAGCTATGGAAAATAAAATTCAGCGGAAATTGCACACCATTGGCTGTTCACTCCATCAGAATGAGCTTCCTTTCAGAGCTGTTTTCAAGCATCTTGATGGCAGTACCAAAAGTCCCACTGCTTTCACTGGTCCCCTGGGAAAACTCTGTGAAATTGACTACCAAGATCTGCCACAAGTGGAATTCACCAAACTCAGTGGCCCCCTGGATGACATGGAATTTGCTGAGGAGACACTGAATGATCTCAGTAGCGACCAGAGGCTTCTTTTGGAGTATGTGCTTGGAATTTCCAGGGGCAAAGTCAACCCAAGATTTGCTGCCTGGAAAATTGGACCATTAAACCATGCAAGATGGTTGACTTTGGCAATTAGATTGATGTGTCTGTGGACCAGACGTGCTTACCCTCCAGAACTACAGGATAAGCTTTACCAGGCCATCAAGTTCATTATGGAAGTGTATGCATTCAGTTGGTTTGAGATCAAAAGGGACAGCAAGTTCCACAATCAGCAGCTGTACATCTTCAACATGATCCAGAGGATCAAGAAGCAGTCTGAAGAAATCCAGGGTGTTGCTTTCAAGAACCTGAAGTACAATGGAAGTGAGAGAAGCTGCTCTCAAGAAAATTCTGTCCATCAGGTAAGCATTTATTAATTTTAAAAAATGTGAAAAAAAAATTTGATTATGGGGATTTATTTAATAAAAAAAAGGCCCGAGTTCTAAAAATCCCCATAATCGAATTTTTTTTTCACATTTTCTTATCCCAATTCCCCCCTTCCCCTCTGATAATGGAAATAATCTTACCTTCTTTCTGAAAAAAAATTCGATTATGGGGATTTGTAGAACTCGGGTTTTTTTTTTTTTAATTTAAGTTTAATTTAAATCAGCAATTCTGAGACTAATAGGGATTAAATCTTAAACTGGAATAAAAAATAAATAAATTATTATTCTTTCAGAAGTGGGAAGCCAGCCAAGAAGAGGCTGAAGAAGATCACAACCATTAACATTGAAGCTACCCAGTGGTCAGAACTAATCAACCTTTCTCAAAGTGGCATCTGTGAACCTGCTCTCACAGAAGACTTTTCTGACCAGGAGCTTCAAGAAGCATTGCTGAATGGCACCAAGCTGGAGCTGCCTGATCTGCCTTCACATTCTCAGAGTGTTGAAAGGGCCGTGAAGCTGACATCTGAAGCTTCCCATACTGTTTATGGACTCGAATCAAGGTACAAACACATTCTGGCCAAAGCCCTAAGCCGCCAGATGAGGCCTTCCTTTGCTTCTAAGGGCTCTTACAGTGAAAATTATGATGATCTTGGGATCTAAATGTGTCTATTTGACTCTATACATGTTTTTTTTACTTTTTTTCAATAAAATTAACTTTTTCAGGATTTTTTTATGAAAATAGCATGTTTTTTTCTGCCGAAAATTGCGAAAATGCGATATTTTTTGGTATGATTTTTTGACGATTTTGAAACGGTTTCCTCAAAAAACGGTTAAAGCTAGGGACCTGAAAGTTTTTGTCAGTTATTATCCTATTAAGCCCTGACTATCTCGACTACTCCAAAGTCGATATCTAAAAAAATGCGGAAAATCAACCTACCTTAATCTGCATCAACCTCATCTGCAATACCTTCGATGGGACATGTTGCTGGCACAGTACTTCATCCTCGTCATCATTCACGATTCTGGGGAAGAAGAAAAACAAGGCTGTAGAATATAAGGAGCATCACTTAAAATTTTATTATATTTTGTAAATGTTCCACTTAAGAGTGTAACGTTTTAGAGGTGGATTCTAGAAAAATTCAGGTTCACGAGCCCTTCTACCTGCATTATATCTGGCCCTACAGGCTGTGGAAAAACTGTGTTTTTGCTCGAAATCATTAAAGATAAGGGGGAACTGTTCTCAAATTTTGTGCATAAAGTCATATGGTGCTTTCGACATACCAGACCGTATTCAACGAGTACCAAGATGATATTTTGTTCCACAAAGGTGTTTATGATGTTAGTTTAATAAAGGTTAATGAGCACACGGTCATTATAATTGAAGATCTCATTCTACAAATGGATAAAATGTTTGCCGAGACATTTACAGAGTTCTCTCACCATCTTAACATACGCGTATTCTTCATCAATCAGAATCTATTTTTCAAAAATAGATGCATGCGCGATGTATCGCTAAATACACAATATCTAGTCTTATTCGCACAACGTAGAGATGTGGCACAAAATGGTATTAGCCAAATAAATGTTCTCGAATCAACGTAAGGAGTTTCTGGAAGTTTATAAAGAAGCTATAAGCCAACGTTACGGATATTTGGTTTATGATTTCCACAAAGATTTTAAAGAAATACCCTGAATTAATAAAAATCCATCACCGGCTGCCACGGACTGTCCAACACATGTTTGGTAAAAATATTTACACCGATTATAATTATTTAAAATGCATCTGCGAAATCTGTCTTAACGTTATAAAATGCAATGTACTAATGAAACCCTCTCAGAAGTCTCGCTTTCGTCGTTACAAGAACATAATACACGCACTCGCACGTAAATCTCAAACTGTGGGGAAGAAGAAGCGAATTATTGTACAAAATGGGGATTCATTCCTATCCATCCTATTTTCAGTTTTTGAACCTTTACTGCCTTGTTTAATATATTGACGAACGTAGTCGTGATTCCACATGAGGTGTACGCTTCACTACAAAACACAAAGAGTCCAGATACGATTCTAGAACCCCGTAAAAACAGGCTTAAAAGAATGGAAAGCGAATTGGTAGACCCATTAAAACAGTAAAAAGTATCCTTATGAGAAAATAATCTTATACCAAGAAGTTCCACAGAAATTTCTTCATGAGTACGAAAATTATAAGAAACCGGTGGAGTTCCCCGTAGTTGTCAAACATAGGGGCGATACTGATCATAGAGAACCTGAACAAGTGCAGAACAACGGTGGGAGTCCGCGACATCCCTAACATGTATTAAAAAATAGTCTCCAACATACATTGAGGAATAAAGGACAAAGTCTTTATAATCTTTTGACTGAGGATCCCATTATACATTGGTTCGATACAGGTGAGGTTGTTATTGAAGAGTTCGAACATCGTTGATATCGTACATGATTTGGTGAGAAAGTGGGATAGGCATTCACTGCAGAATGGGAGCATATTTAAAGCTAGACTACAGCAAATAAACATCTCTAAAACACTGATAGTTAATTTGAACAGGGTGAAAGACTTGGGACAAGCAACACGTGTACCACAGCTGAATAGACCTTCGGCGCCGGCGATAACATCTTTGAATAGGGAGAAAAAGAAGCCAAGCAGCAACGCGCAACCTTACCCGCGCCTCTAAATTAAGCAAATGGTAAAAATATTAAGAAAAGTTATTATAACATTTCTAATCCAGCCTCCTACGGGGGTGTTGATAGTCTCTTTATAATGAAGGAAGAGAAAAAAGATGTTGAGAGGATTTTGCGTGAGCAGTATGCTTATACACTTAATAAACCGGTGAGAAGAAGGTTTAAAACTGCCAAGACAGCAGCGTCGGTTAATTCTATTTGGCAGGCGGATTTAACAGACATGCAGAGATATTCAGTTTATAATGGAGGGTACCGGTACATACTGTTAATAATAGATGTATTCTCTAGATATTTGTGGCTAATCCCGCTGAAAAATAAATCGCCTGAAAAAGTTTATAAAGCCTCCAAAGGTTGATGTTGAAAGAAAACAGGATTCCTGACTATTTTTGTACGGACATGGGGAAAGAGTTTATAGACCGAGCTTTTCAGAACATGTTGGTATGTTGGTAGAATTTAATATCAGTTATTACATGTCCAATTCTATACATAAGGCATTTTTAGCCGAAAGTGTTCAACGTACTCTAAAGGAGAGCATGCACCGGCATTTCACATATAAAACCACACACAGATATATAGACAGTCTGGAGTCGCTTGCTTTATCCTACAACCGTTCACACCGCAGAATGATTGGTACATCATCTAACGAAATTTTAAAAAGAGCGACGCACACAGAACGTGAGGTGAGAGAAAGATAATCGTAGACGCCACCATCCTCTGTGTTTTTCAAAATCACTGATTAGGTAAAGCTGTCGCGTTCGGGAAATAAATTCGCGAAGGGATTTGAGCAAGGTTGGACTCATGAGATTTTTAAACTTAGAGCTATGAAGCCTAAAGATGAGGTGATGTACTACGTTGAAGATTTGAATTGGAAAAAAATTGGTGGTGGCTTTTATGGTGAAGAGATGCAGAAAGTGACATTTAATTTAGGAAAAAAAGTGTTTGAAATTGAAAAAAATTTTGGAAACAAAGGTTCAGGAAAGAGAAAAATGTACCTGGTAAAATAGCTAGGGTATCCAGAAAGCTTCAACACCTATATAAAAGCTGATGCAACAATGAAGCTTAAATAGTATACAACATGGCGCCTAACCACTTCTACGTCACACTCCCGTCCTTTTCTTCTCTGTCTGTACATCGTAACAATACCCTGGCCAGCTTTATAACAGAATTGCATGAGCCCATTGAATTGGGTCGTAAATCATGAGGTGGAAATATGCGAATTTCAACTGCCCACCAACTTTTTAAGTATTGAGAAGAAAGATTCGGTTTTTATGAAACTTATAAACCGTGATGAGTGGGAAAAGGCCGGAGTAACTCGGGACGATACCATGCGTTCCGCCCAAAGTAGAGAGGCCTAGTACTACACTACAGAAGTAACACTAGGGCCTGGTCATTATGACACAACCGAGGATATTGTGAGTGACTTAAATGGTAGTTTGAAAAGATTAAATCTTACGTCTGATTTAGTATACGAAATCGTAAACAAAGATACCCCGGTACATAATTTGACTCTAAAATTGAAGGCTAACAGACATATTCAAGACTATTCAAAATTATAACCGAGGGCAGATATGGACTAGCCTTCCAAAGAGAGACTTCTCACGAGTCACAACATGACTTGTGCTGCTTATTCTATTATCTAAAATTGGAGGAATTGAACGATGGAGACCCTGCCCGGGACATGTGCTATATTTACAGTAATATCTTGGAACATCAGTTTGTTGGGGATACCCAGGCGCGCCTGCTGCATCGCCCACATTCCCAATCATAGAGGGAAGAGTTTGAGCATTACACACAATAATCCTCATTATGTCAAAGTCGCAGCTTGCTTGCTATCCAGTATCTCAATATATATAAGAACGATTGAGAGGAAAAGGTTTCCATTCGGTGAAGGGAGGTTAACAAAGAAGCCTCACTTTCGTCGTACTGCGATAGAATGACTTAAAGGCCGAACTTTCTGCACTCCATATTCAGCCAGTGTGACGTGTATAAATCACATACCACATACCACATACGATCCTATCTGAAAAATGTCCTCAACTTTTCAAAGAAGTGAAGGGTGCCCTTTTAAATGCAAAAGGTTATTATCGAGCTAAAGATGAAAATCGTATAAAGAACAAGTTTAAAAATTCTAAAAAGAAGATATATGACTGCTTCGGACGCCTCCACACAGATTTCACGTTTCAGGATACTTTGCTTGTGATTGGGGTCGATATGAAATTAAAGCTCCCCCGTACGAGCACTGAGATTTGTTTAAATCTGGGTGCTGACCAAGAAGATGGCGCGAAGCCTATGGTGATTCATATTATGAAGAAATATCTCCGCGTACGTCGTGTGAAATTAAGCTCTGCTAAGCAGATGGAAATTGAGAAAAATTTACTACATGCCACAGTGAAATATCCAATTAATAGATTTCAGCTAAAGATGTTCACAGTACCTTCAAGTTTAACATCCAAGCAAATAGAAAATGTTGCTCTCCGTGCTCTGCCTAAAAGGATATTAATTGGAATGCAGGAGCACGCTTCTGTGAATGGAAAATACAAAAAAAAACGCATTTAAATTCGAAAATTTCGGCCTTAAAAGTGTAACTCTGTATGGCAACGGAGTAGCTTTAGGTGTGACATTGTAAACGAGTTATTCTACAGATGTCAAGTTTCCACTTGACTCGAGAGCGTATAGCAATCTTGCGCATAGTGTCGGTACTTGCGACGGACTAGGAATCGGTGTAACGCAGGATGAATTCGTCGAGAGGGACAACTTGTACACTTTTGACCTCTCTTCGGACTTCAGTGCGGGTATCGGCACTCAAATAAGCCCACAGAAAAGCGGGAACGTCTCAGTCAGATTAGAGTTCGACAAGCCGCTAGTCACCCCTATCACTGTAGTAGTTTATCTTGAGCCGCAAGCTTTAATCGAAGTTGACAGGTTTAAGGGTGTAGTCACAGACTTTTAAAAATGGAACCGGTTACACTCCAGATAGGGATGAAGAGTGACCAATTCACACGCACCAAATTTATTGGCGTGTTTGCGAAGAATGAAACGTTGAAACTTCCAATCACGAGAAACTGCGGCGCACTTGTCATGAATACAGACGTGAGCAGTGGAGAAGGGATCCATTGGATAACCGTTTATTTTAAAAATAGGGAATGTATGTACTATAATTCACTGGGTGGTCATCCATGGAATGATGCTATAACTGTAAAATTTCTCGAACAGTTCCAAATTCCACAAATAGTGTGGAATCTTTGCCGATTCCAGAGTTAGCACAGCAACGTATGTGGGCAGTACTGTTTCTCCTTTCTCATGCATATGACTCGTGGTGGGAAATTTACAGAATTTTTTCAAAATTCGACTCGTGTAACCCTGGAGGCAATGATAAATTTGTGTGTAGACAGATAAAAAGCCGATTCCATTTGTAGTCACTGGATGTGTTGTGCAAAGTTTTATGTGTATATATATTTGTAACGACAAATCAACTAATTATTTTAAATTGTACCAAATATGCACCGTGCACAGTATAGCTTTCAGTATTATATGGCATTAATTTATAAAATGTCCCTCCTAATATTAATTTTTGTAACGTTTAAGGTCTGGAATTATATTCTGCAGCTAATTTAAAATGTAATGGCTGTTAAATTTGTAATTAACTTTGATTTAAATATATATATATATATATATATATATATGTTTGAATCCTCCGTCTATGGCCCTGGGTGGTTCGAATCGACGGGGGTTCTGGTTAGGAGGCAGCAACGGATATTTCTTCTATAACATTCTAATTCTTTTCTCTCGCTATAGGATCGACAGTTGCTAATTCTTCTCTTTCTATAATACTCTGATACTTTCTCTGATACTAAAATTATCGACTTTTCTTTTATAACTTATCGACTTTACTAAGTTCTTCTGAAGAGAGCCCAACTCGAAGAGGAAAATAAAAAGTTTCTCTTACTGTAATTTACTTCTAAAGAATGTACAGGTAGTGCTCTGAATTTACAGGTGTAGAGGTTCGACCACTTTTGACCATGGCTCAGGCCGGAATCTGAAAATTAAGGAGGCAAGGGGCCTCTTCCCCCTCCTCGCAGCGAGGCTGTTAACAAGGGAGTCTCGTATTAGTGACCAAAGAAGAGTGCCGTAATGAAGTGAAGTTAATTTTACAATTACATGTATCATATAAGTCTAAATGTTGGGGGAATGCAGTTGAAGGTTAAGTTTCCCCACTTTTGAACACATGATCAGATGTTTGAAAGATTCCAAATAAAAATTAAAAAATTAAAATAAAAAATAATCGTATTTTTCGCCGAGTTTACATTTCTGAAGGCGATATCATTTCGGAGTAGTACATAAGTACAGTCTAAGTACATCATTGAGTACGTATTAATTTTGTTCATTAAAATTACGATTACAATTACCAATTAATTCATATTCACTTATTATTGTTTAATTACACTTCCATTTAAAGTACATTACAAGTTATTATTAATTACAGTTTCATTAAAGTATATTACGTTATGTTAAAATAAAGTATTACAGTTAATTACAATTAAACATTAATATACTTAATTACAATGTTTTGTTTTTACAGTGTTTCATATTAATAGACAATTAAGATGTTAGAAATATAATACAAAGTACATGGGCACATACGGTATGGATTTATATACAACATAATATGTTATAAATTTGAATCAGAGCGAGAGGAGATATTTATCTTAGAAGCGTTCGATTTCGCTGTGATTACCGAATTCGACCACTTACCTAAGCATTTATGAATATCTTGCGAGGGGTCAACGCACTTGAAAAAAAAAATAAAAAAATAATACGAGAACGTATTTGCGCGTTTTCGAACGAATGCATAAAGTTTTTCATTTCACGAGCAAAATGAATATTTAATAAAATTGATATAGGATAATGGTCAAGATAAGATATGGACATATGGAAGCGGGGGATGTGGTCGAATAATAGTTATATTTATAATACATAACATAAATAATGACTTCTATAGAGTGTACAGTTTTTATTATGATGAAGAATTTTCATACATTGAATACTAGAGATGTGATGAAGGGAAATTAATGACGGGAAAATGTGACGTCATAGTTATTGAATTTGTACGTAAAGTACAAATCATTATTAGGAAGATTTACACAAACGAATTAGATACAAAGAGTGGATATTAATGACTAAGAAGTACAACTACGGGTTCCAATCCTGTTATATGCAATGTGTATGCATAATCTAGGGTCGTGGGTGAGATGCAAGACAATCATAATTAATTATAATAACTTCTATAACAAATGGAAAATGGATACGACTAAACCATAGAAATGGTAGATCGTAGGGTTGTGACTAAAACAAAAATAGGAAGCAACAAATAAAATTTTTATCCAAACTCGCGTTAAGCGATTTTGGTTCTTATGTAAAAATGAATATTGATTATTCATTGTTCATTTTTATATATATGTTGATGTGCAGAATGCAGTGACAAACAAGGTTGTTGTGAAGTTTTATGTGTGTATATATATTTGTAACGGAAAAATATCTACAGCAATTAATTATTTTAAATTGTACCAAATATGCACCTTGCATGTATAGCTTTTACTAATATATTGCATAAATTTAAAAATGTACCAACTAATAATAATTTTTGTAACGATTAAGGACGGGAATCATGTTCTGTAACTTAAAATTGTAATGGCTGTTAAATCTGTAATTAATTAAAATTGGTTATATATATATATATATATGTTTAAACACAGACCGTGCATGGAACAAGGAACTCTTCTGGGAAAATTAAATCCACTATAGTCCGAATAAGTAATGGTAAATGACAAATACCATAGTTTTTTTCCTTTTTCCACGTCCCAAAGCTGGATCCTGTCTGCTTTGCAGATAGCTGGTGAGGGAAGCTATATTTATGGGATCTCTTTGCGAGAGACCCGTTGCCCACGTCGGGCTAAAATCATGAAAAAGGAAAAAAAACTATGGTATTTGTCATTTACCATTACTTATTCGGACTATAGTGGATTTAATTTTCCCAGAAGAGTTCCTTGTTCCATGCACGGTCTGTGTTTAACATATAATGTTCTCAGGGAACCATTCTGAGTTTGTGTATATATATATAATTTAATGGTGGCCCTGATATCAGTTTTTCAACATCTGCGGATGCGGATATTTAGTTAATCTATCAATATAATATAGAATTATGAATATATGACATAATTTTTCAAATTTCGTGATATTGCTATTATGGCAAGCAATGCATAAGAATTAAAATTAATATTAATGTTTTCATTATGATAAAAATAATAACTTTCTCAAGAGTTTCAGCCACAGAAAATTCAATGAAACAAGTTTCATTCAATTTTCTGTGTTACCAGGTATTAATATTTTGAGGTTTATATATTTGTTTGTTCATTAATAATTAATATCTTACGTGAAATGTGCATGACTGGGCCTTATAAGCTACTTTATAAGCTACTTTAATTGTAAATTGCATAATTTATTAGAGATAATATCCGCATAACCTCCGCGGTCAGAAGTGCGGATGCCGATGCGCATGCGGATGTTAAAAATGATGCAGATATCCGCAGATGAAGATGCGAATGCGGATATCCGGTCCACCACTAAATTTTATATTATATATATATATATTGTTGTGCAGAATGCAATGACAAACGAGGTTGTGTTGTTAGCGTGATGCATTTGTCTAATTTAAAATATGTGGACATAGTTTATAAGTATTAAAAATCTCGCACTTATTCACCATGTAATATTAATAATAAACAGAATAATATAATCGGTGTTCATTCTTTCCCCACTCGGCTAATACAGAAAGAAAACTTACATTATTTTCTCAATTAAATCGCATTCTTGATGTTGCTCTCTGCAGGAGTGTCGAGTGCTTTGTAAAATTTCTGGTTCTTCACCCTCTCCCATCATTGGCACTAAGCTGGATTTCCTCCACACCGTTACTGAACACCTCAGGGAAAGTCTCCATCCTTGTTCCACTGCTTTTAAAAAGATGAACAATATTACGCTTCAAATTAAGTTCACGCATAAGTACCCCTTCTATTCGATTAAATCACTTGTTCAAAATTGTACACTGCCTACTTTGGATACAGTCTACTTCCAAGAAAGAAAAAGTTAACTTGATTTAATTGGTAAGAATGTCAAATTAACTTAAGTTAATTTTGGATTTTATCCGGCCCAACACTGATATATATATATATATATATATATATCGGAACTCGTTTAGATTCATTCCGAAGAAATTAGAAAATTAAACTATTAACCATGAAAGGGCTATGCGTCTATACCTTTTTACTCACAATTCAAAATAAAACAGAATTTAAGCGGTTTGACAGAAAACGCGGAAATGAAATGCGAACATATAATTTTACACCTACAATTCGTGTGTAGAGGAATGTGAGGGAACCCTAGCATCCATTGGACCAGGCTGTGTAATCCCACAAACGCTATCAATCTCTTGCGAAGTAATAAGCGTGCCGCTGTCTACAGCCTGGAATAGCAGCATCGCCGATTCTACTCTGGAGAACGGTAAAAATAAATCAATCTTCCGTGTGTGTGTGTGTATATATATATAACATATATATATATATATATATATATATATATATATATATATTAGGGTGGTTCAAATAAATGAAAATTAAAAATTCGAGCAAGCATGTGCTTTTTTTTGTTAGACTTAAGAACATAAAACTCTGAGACGAATTTGAGTGGAATCCGAGAGTATTCACTCGGTTCTCAAGCATCACTTGCCATCGGGGAGTACCACCATGCTTTAACATACACCATTGCAATGAAAAGGCAGAATTCAAGTAAGTTCTTCTCTTCAGCTTGTGACATCTCAAACCGTCCCCGAAATAAGTAAGAGTGAGTTAAAAAACATGAATAGCAAACTTTAAATACCAGAAACCCCACACGACAAACCAGCAATCTAGGAGTAATCGAACATGAGCTTGAGCACCCACTAAAAGTTTTGCTACCAACTAGAAATTTGCCATGAAGGTTTTTGTAAACAAGTAGAATTAAAAAATCCACATGCTCAGTTACTTACCTGCAATAAAATTTTTCACCCCTATTATATGAACCGCCCTAATATATATATATATATATATATATATATATATATATATATATATACAAAACTACATTTTATTACAACATATTGCCGTCTTCAAAAACGGTTGTTACGAAATAGCTACCTAGTTCAACGTTGATGAAATATGAGATATTTGAACTCAGTGTGGATTGTAATCACGTGAAGTTCCCACTGTCTAAAAATGAATGTTGAATGCGGACTAGGTACACCAACAGAGCTTTTATATGGTGGGAAGATGCCCCTTTCAAACGATACACGAGTAAGTTGAAGAGACCAATCACCAGCTCGCAGGTGTTCTGTATGGCCGGAATGCATCTGTGGCGGTGGCTTGAAAGTGCTAGTGGCCTTAATTGGATGATGATTTCCTCAGATTTTTCTAAAAATTAATAAACGTGTGTTCCTAATAATAAATAATTATTTTAAATAACTTTTTTATATTTAAAAGCGGCTGCATAACCCCTGATATTGTTATTATTATTTTAAATACGAGATATTAGAACCCACAAACTGCTCATAAGAAATAAATTTACATCTTATCAATTACAAAAAAATTATTAGGAATATATTTTGAAATTGTATAGTTAGCGTTCAGATTTGCTTTTAAGAGATTATATACATCAGCACGAGAAAGTAACCTCTCTCGATTCTGCTTTATATATATAAGGGCCTCTGCACAAACATGCGCTTAAAACGTTATCAGAACAGTTTAGAGGTTTGGGACAGAGGCGAATTTTTGGGGGGATATTGATTTTGTGCTGTGTGATAAAACTGGAGTCAGAACGTCTCTATGCTAACACAGTACAAATTTTATCGAGGATTGGTAATTTTTCTTTTAAAAGTCTGTCTGGCCCTTTGGCTTGATTTTATACAAATGAAAATTTGGTTCAAGCTGCTTTTATACCAAGCAAACACCAGATGTTACAATTTAGTATTTTCCGAATTAAATATTATAGTTTGCTTTAAATTGTTGTCACCAACTGGTGACCTCTGGAGAAGTCGCTAGGCATACAAAGAAATATTTTCTGTTCAGTGTGACGATACGGTATACCTACACATTTTTTGACATCTCTGATTTTTATATATATATATATATATATATATATATATATATATAATGATATATTTTTGTTATTAATAGGGCTTTTTCCTGAGCCCTTTGATTATTATTAATTTCGCTTATGACTTTATTTTTTAATATTATTATTATTAGTATTATTATTAGTATTATTATCGTTATTATTACTAGTTAACTTAAGTTAATTTGTAATTCTTACTAATTAAATCAAGCTAAGTTAATGCAAATTGTCGATTAATTGATCAAATTATATATATATATATATATATATATATATACAGGGTGTCCCATAAGTCCGGCATCATAGGAAAATAATAAAAAAAGGCAAAACAAAAGCTTTTATTTACAGAACGTGCTCAATATATCCACCATTGTTTTCAATACACAAATTCAGACGATACCCAGTCAGCAAGCACACGGTGAATGCTGTCAGGAGTAATGGTGTTACATGCCCCAATAATGCACTGCCGCAAATGTTCAACACCTAATGCACATTACATGGGTGCTGTAATGTGCAGGAGCGCCGTCTTGCTGGAACCATGTTGGGAAATTTCCTTCTTCGTTCAAGACACTGGGAAATGCTTCTTCCTGGAGCATACGTAGGTAGGTCCCTCCAGTGACATGTTCATCGAAAAAGAGGGGGCCTATGATGCGATCCTTCCAAATGCCACACCATACCATCACCCAAGATGCACCTTGTTCCTTTGAAGAGGTATACCAGTGAGGGTTGTTTTGAGACCAGTAGCGGGTGTTCTGTCGATTTACCTCACCATTTCCATAAAAAACAGCCTCGTCACTGAACAGAATGGTGGACGGGAAATTGGCATCCCGAGCATATTGTGCCGTAACCCATTCACAAAATTTCATCCGTCGGTCAGGATCATCTTCGCTTAATTTCTGTAGGATCTGAAGTTTATATGGATGCCATTTGTGAGCCTGAAGAATGCGATGGATGCTACTTTTCGACACTCCTGTCTCGGCGGACAATCACCGAAGAGACTTATTGGGACTTCTGTTAAAATGAACCAGGATAGTAGTCGCTGTATCATCGTCAGTGGACCTCCTTGAAGGTCCACTGCGTGGTTTATCTTCTATGGATCCAGTTTCCTTAAACTTCGCAACAAGTCTGCTAACACAACTCTGTGTTATTGGCTCGCGGTCTGGATGCAGTCTGTTAAATTCAGCAGCAGCGGCCTCTCTTTGACTCCGATTTTCTATGAGTAGAATTGTCTGGATTCGTTCTTCCTTGCTCACAGACATTATGGCCTGTAGAAAGAGAAAAATATGAATTATGGTTTGCAGAAATAGAAAAAATGAATTTCTCCTATGATGCCGGACTTATGGGACACCCTGTATATCAGTAACGTTCATTCAGGCTAAGCGGGGCATGCGCCGCCTACCCAGTTAAAGGTCAAATTACAAAAAGTCAGTATATTGCTACAGTAATCGCCAACTAATACAAAGTTATGATGCTTGTATAATATATATATATATATATTTGCAGCTACCGCTTACCCTGTGGACACACCCACTGCACGCCACACATATATATATATATATATATACACACACGGGTTTTTCTTTTTCCTATGTATGCATACATCTACAATTCATATAAAAGAAGTTTTGTTTTTCTATACACACCCACATATATTCGATTTGATGATACATTATATATACATATAATAGTTGCCATAACTAATTATTTATTACCGTTCAAGTTCACAGAGTAAGCCTCACATTTTCGCCAAGCACCATTTTCTGTATTCGCGTACATACAGGTAGGTCGGAAGTTTACGCTGAGCAACAAATGGATGGGCACTGACCTCTTCGGCCAGATGATGTAGCGACCCACTACTTTGAACCCCATAAAGTTATAGAACCCTCCATCACATGATCTTTGTTATGGTTAAACAGCCCCATCTCATTATTGTAGGTGCAGTTTATATTACAAACATTTTTTAGTTTCCTTATATCTCTCAACTAACCTATTCATTGTTTCTACTAAAATGTATGAATCGAAATAAATAAATATGTAAAGCATCCTTTATAAACGTTCTTAGGCACTTTATACTCGAAAAAAGACCGCTAAAGTTTTCACGGTCGCTTGCACTCATGCTGTCATAGATGTTTAGGGGGTGGGGGTACTACGCAATTTAAAGTGTCTTTAGTAAGGAAAGTGTAAGGGAAATGAAACTTCACCAAGCAATATTGAAGGAAAAATTAATTCTTTGTTATTATAATTAATCCACTAAGTAACATTATTTATATAATCGGTAAAATACAGGTTTCGTCTGATCAAGATATATATATATATATATATATATATATATATATATATATATATACACACATGTGTATGTATGTATATATATATATATATATATATACAGGGTGTCTGAGAATTATCTGTACAATTTTTGGCTGTTATTAAAAGTCAACCATGAAGTGTAGAAATTCCAGTGTTGTCCCATTTTACAGAGAATCTCATTAAGTTTTTTCTGATACCAAGTTTTGACAAATTTTTAGAAATTCCAGTGTGTCCGAACATTATCTGTACAATTTCATCTTTTAATAAAATTCTTGATAACACACGTAAAATTCTTAAACAAGATTATTTAGAATCTGTATTTTCAAAAGTTTCTTTTATTAAAGTAACGTTGTTACAAACATTCGATATGTGCACCATCAGTGATTCGCAAAACATCCAATCGATAATCCAAATGTTGCCATGTACGCTGCAGCATATCCACATCAATTCGCTCAATAGCAGCTGTGATTCTTCTTTTAAATCATCAATGTCTGTCACCCGCGTACAAAAAAGAAAAAACTTGTCAAAACTTGTTATCAGCAAAAACGTAATGAGTTTCTCTGTAAAATGGGACAACACTGGAATTTCTACACTTCATGGTTGACTTTTAATAACAGCCAAAAATTGTACAGATAATTCTCGGACACCCTGTATATATATATATATATATATATATGTATATATGTGTGTGTGTGTGTGTGTGTGTGTGTGTGTGTGTGTGTGTTTCATATGTGTAAATGTTTATAGAATTTGCTTCAAATTATCATCTATCAAATCATCTATCAAATTGCTTCAAAATATCATGCTATCAAATTATCATCATCCTGACTCTTCGAAGGAGTCAGGATGGCACCAGATCGCGAGGTAGTTGTTATCAAGGTCTTGTGTCCTGAGACATACAAATTAATATTTTTCTGATAGCGGCGACAAAAATGAATAGATATAACTAACGCGAGTACATGAAGACTTTATGCCTACTCTGCTTAATAATGAGATTATTTATTTGCTATTAAAAGTTTTCTATTTAAGAGTTTTACATGACACTAATTAGGCATATGTTAATGTTATGAATTAATGTACTACGCTCCCGCTAACACGCACTTTGAGCATCATGCTGCCTGCTATGCGAATGTATAGGTGATCAATTGCCAACAAATATCTTTTTTTCTTCTCCAGAACCTTCAATAATGACGAAGGTGGGGTACTATACCAGCACTCATCATGTACCTAACAAGAAACACTTCTTCCTCTTACCGCACTCTTGTTCACTATCATGCTAACAGATATCGTGGAGTAAACAGCAACAGTATAGTAACATCTTTGCGGACGATACAAAGATCAGCAGAAAAATCAGCAATGCAAATGAAGTGGAGGCCTTGCAGAGGGACACGAATAAAATATACAAATAGTCGGAAGACAACAATATAACTTTTAACACCGAGAAATTTCAGCACTTGAGATATGATAGAAATGAGGAACTTAAACAGACTACATATGCTTTAGATAGACAGGAAATTCATAGAAACACAAAAGCCGTCAATTTGGGAGTAATAATGACCGATGGTGCCAAATTTGAGACACAACAACAGATAGCAATAAACAAAGCAAAATGAGTCGCGGGACAGGTACTAAGAACGTTCAAAAGGAAGGACAAGACAGTAATAATTCCCCTGTTGAGAACATTGATCATATCAAAACTTCAATACTGCTCAGTCTTGACGTTCCCATATAAAAACTAAGCTAAACTAACGGTCTAAACCTAATTACCATCCAAACAACGCTGGAAAATAGGAAAGGCAGGATGTGTAGTGTTCCCAAATTAAAGGCCCGAAAAGGGATCTCCTGAACACTGAAGGAAAATTGCTTGGTTGTCAGGAGGCCAAGACTTTTTAACCAGTTTCCAAAGAACTTCAGAAACGTTACAGGTGTCAAATTTGAAGTCTTCAAGAGAGGACTAGATGCCTGGCTCAGCACGGTACCAGGTGAGCCGGGTGTACCTGGCTACGTGCAGTCGAGAGCGCAAGAGAGCAACCCGCTCCTCCACCGAGCCAGGCCGTGAGGCGGGGCCACCAGCTTGACCTTCGTGTAAAGAGAGACCAACACACGGAACCTGAACGAGATTAACGAGGTGTGTGTACATAAAAATCTGTGTGTGTGTGTGTGTGTGTGTTTAGCCCATACGTAGAGAGAGAGAGAGAGAGAGAGAGAGAGAGAGAGAGAGAGAGAGAGAGAGAGAGAGAGATGAGAGAATACTTTATAGGGTTTTATATATATATATATATATATATATATTGGCCTACGGATCACCAATTTGATGTGGCCAAGAAAGTAGGCTTACTATAATTTATGAATTAAATTGAAATGAATAATTAGAGGTCACCAGCTTGGGCCTACAGACCAAACAAACAATATTTAATAAGGAGAGAGAACTTACTTTGTTTTTTGTGTTTAATTAGAAAAGTAAATGAATTATTTGTTCCCAGTGATTAACAATTCTATAACAGTAATTATAGTACATTACAAATGAGTGATTATTGCCACTACGAAATGGTTGCACAGTATAATCGTTAATTAAGTACAATGATGATAAACACTAATTTAGGTAGGCTAATGAGATATGCAGCAGTGAACGGACAATAAGTAATTAAGCCAATATTAACAGAGATAATGAAAGTTCGGTATGGTGCAGTAAATGGATTAGGTAAGTAAAATGAAATACATAGATGAGCAAATAAGCAAGCCGATACAAATACAGTAAGGTAATTGAATAAGGTAAAATAATTGTACTGGCCTACCTCAGTCGTAATGAGAGAGTTAGTTTGCTGGTTGTTTGCGTACAGTTTTGAGGATAGCCTATTCTCTTTGTTGCGGTTACACTATGCATGCTACGCGGGAATTGCTTAACACGAAGGCAAGAGTAGGCTTGTGGCTTGTAGGCCTACTAGAAGGTTTACAGACCTGGGCTTCGAAGGATTGCTTCTGCGAGAGGATGAGTGTTGAGGGCCGGTAGAGACTTCTTGAAAAGAGGGTCAACGGAAACTTCTGCAGCAGTGGTGTTGCTTCTTGCAGGATGAAATTATAGAGGGCCTTACTTGATGATAGACTTCGTGTATGCTCGACCGGAGCCTTAAAGGAACGGAGAAGGCCGGAGAGCGGGTGGCGTGACGAGTGGTGTTACTGACAAAGGCGCTGAGAGAGAGCCGTAACGACAAAAAAGAGAAGATGGCAAGTGAGTGTGTTTTAGAAAGAACCTGCATTGTATAGGCCTTGGTGACGTCCTCTGGTGGTCATTTCTGGAAACACCACAAAGTTTGTGTTTCCCCCGTGGGCCTATTAATGCCCACGTGTGTAGCTTTTGTTATAATTCCGTGATATTTGAGAACGGCGAGGAAAGGAATTTCCGGCCGGTCTCTAAATATATATAAACGATACAGTGTGTGTGTGTGTGTGTGTGTGTGTGTGTGTCAAAGGCGACTGGCTCTAATCTCTGTCTGTTTTGACTGGTGGGGGTTTTGAAGCCAACCAGTAAGGTCACATTTTACTTTAAGAATTTGATGTGAGAGGAGGTGCCACTCCAGTTGGCCAATATATGTTAACCCTTCCGTCTATGGCATTGGTCGGTTCGAAGTTTACGGGTGTTCTGGTTAGGTGGCAGCAACGGATTTGTTACTCTGGAGTATCTGATACTGTATAGGGAATCGCAGTAGGCTCTCTTATACTACTCTCCGATTTCCTCTTGTAGTGGATCGAAGGATTCTGTGAAGCTGATTAAATTTTCTGAATGCTCCCCGTTCCTTCTTGTAACGTATCGAGAAATTATGTTTCTCTATTTAAGACTAAGTTCTCTGAAGGGAGCAAGGTTCGAGGGAGAAGACAAAGATATTCTCTTACTGTAGTTTAATGCTAAAATGTTACAGGTAATGCTCAGCCTCTAAATTAGATTAGGCAATCAGAAAGAAAATTTGAAAAATTACATGAGTTTATACACCCAAATTTTGTTGACATCATTATTATTTAATGTTGACTTGTTTGGTTTTTATTCTCAATAGCCTGCATTATTTTGCAAAATATTTGAAGATAAGGTAAATATTTTAGCTGTAGCAACGTCTAGACAGATAAGCAAGATATTTGACGTTGAAGCCATATTTTTATTTTAAACTGCATATTGACAGATCTGATATTATCATGATCTCTGCCGAGTTAACTAAAAATGGAAATTAAAATATGCCTTTTATTATGAATTACACTTAAACATGATGAGCAAAAATTAAAGGCTTAAGATTTAAAATTAAACGTTAAGCAAGACATGACTTCATCTTTCATAACGAAGAGAGAATGTATACACAAAATGAACATTGCAGAATTTAACCAGGTTTCATTATTAAGCTAAATCTAAAAAAATTAAGTAATTTAAAAAGAAACTGTTCACCAATTATTCGGCAGAAAAAAAATAAAGCAAATAAAAAATTTATCCAAACTCGCGTCAGCGTTATGCGAATTTGGAATCTACGTCAAAATGAATATATGAATATAAATATATACAAATATAAATCTTATACGAATATAATGAATATAAGGATTATATAAATATAAGGATTATATAAATATAAGGATTATATAAATACAAAGATTATATAAATACAAAGATTATATAAATACAAAGATTATATAAACATAAGGATTATATAAATACAAAGATTATATAAATATAAGGATTATATAAATATAAGGATTATATAAATATACGAATTATGTAAGAATAATACGAATGAATATAAGAATATAGGAATTATTCATTGTTCATTTTTACATATATGTATATATAAGTCACTAAACTAAGACGACTGGCTGCTTACCCTCTAGAGAGACTGCCTGACAGCCGGTTACGCCATATGATTGGCTGTGGCATGGTTGGCATCTAGGCCAAATGGCATGATCCTAAAGCCGTCCAGGGAGACTTGTGAAGAATTCATTATGCGCCGAGATATGCCTCTGAGAACAGCTTCTCTTTCTCCTCCTCCTCTCTTTCCTTCTTGTGTTTTATTACCCTTGTTAGGTTAGGTTACCCGCTCCCCCTTTTGGGGTCTAGCTCCGGCCCTCTTTATGCAGACACACATACACGTGTGGTTAGCGTTAGCGTCGCTGACTACGAATCCATCGGTCCCGGGTTCGAGTCCCGACGGCAGCCGGTGCGCAGCAAAACCCAGCTGTTCATCCTTCCACACAATAAAGAAAGTAGTTGGTAGATAAATGGGTACCCTAGGTGGCCTAGTAATTAAGACGCTAGGCTGCTGATGGGGCGTGGTTCGGATTCCACGTTAAACTGTAGGTCTAAGGTGGAGTGAAAAGCTTGACCTTCGTCAGAATGAACAATTCGGGCGGAAGCTAACCAAAGGTTAACCAAAGGTTATATACAAACATAGACACATATATGCAAACATGCATACACACCTACATATATACGGGGTTCCAATAAACTTTAGCCCCCCCCGCCCATGGCCTAAACCATTAGAGGTACAGTAAAACTAAACGTACTTTACAAACGAGAATTTAATCGTGCATTTAATGAGAAACAATTAAAACTTGGTGTTCCCGCCATTGGCTTCCAAGACAGCCTGAATTCGCTTTCGGTAGCTTGCCAAAAGTGACGTGAATAGATCTTGATCGTTACGCAAACTTCCTATAACAGTTTCAATGTGTTGCGTCATTGTATCCTTCGAAAATCGATTTGCTGCAGGTTCAACCTTGTCCTTTATAACTGATCCAATGTGTTCACAAACGTTCAGTTCAGGAGAATTTCTTGGCCATTCTTCATTTCCAAAGAAATCGATTTCATGGTTCCGCAACAGCTGTTGAGTGGATAATGCCTTAAAGCAGGGGGCCTTATCCTGCAGAAGTGTGACCTGATCGACATCCATAACATTGTTTGGGTTTCTTAGAAAAGGAATGACATGCTGGGATAGAATAATATCACGAAAATACTGTCCATCCCAACTCTGACCATTTGGCTTCAGCACCCACATGAGCTTCTTTGCAGTGAACAAAACAAACACACCAACACAGTCTGGACTTTTTAATAATTCGCGATAATGTTCATTGTCATCGATTTCATCTGGTGTTGTGGCCCACACTCGATCATTTTTGTAGTTAGGCCGACGTGTTACGTAAACAAAAAATTCATCGGAGACAGCTAAATGCATGAAATCATCCACATCCCAATCTTCAAGATAATGGGCAAACCACATTCTGTCATCGATGTTAAGTTGAGTTTTTCTTGGCTTTGGAAGTTCATGCCAAGGCTTTAAACCTTGCCTATGACGGTACAGTCGAATGATCTCACCACTAACGATCTTTCCTCTCAACACTTCGATCTCTCTAGAAAGTTTAGCACAGCTGTTTTTCCGCTTACGCGTACCGCTTTCAATGATGTCCTTTGTTTCCTGAGAGTGGCAAATTTGGGCGCCCAGAGTTAGTTGTATCCATTTCACATTCATCCCAAGTTTTATTCCAATTTCTTTTGACGAAGTCCTCACTTCTTCACAACTTTTTGGCAACCCATGAACGTGTTATAAAGGTTGCTCCAGCATCACGAGCTTCCCGAAATGTTATTGCTCGTATGCGATCTATCACACTTTGCCTCTCCGAATCACCAATTAATTGAGAAGCCATTATATTATCACTTTATCAGCTAGAGTAATTTTAATACCTGCAATAAATAAAGAATTTTATATATTTTTATAATCACTAAAAACTATTTCGATATAAGTAAATATGTAAGCTGCAAATGGTGGGGGCTAAGGTTTTTTGGAGCCCCTTACAACTCATATATATATATATATATTATTTTGTGGGGGGGTGTTGTTGCGTAACCCCCTCATCCTCTTTGGAGGGTCTAAATCCCATTGTTGCAATTATTGATTATCTTGCATGCAATTGCATTGCACTCGGGATTTTTGCAGGGTATACTACTGGGGAGGAAATAAAAAGGCATGTCGCTGAGATAATTTGTCCCGCTTTCGGCATTATAAAATTTTGGTATATTGACGTATGAAAATGACTGTTGTGTCTGCTGATGTTTGTCGAGGAAAGGGAGGGAGTTATTGGTTTCTTTTTCTTCATAAAACTGATATTGTTGTGTTGACTATTGATGTAATTGACAAAAGGAACGACATACTTTATTTTTTAAGTTTATGTTTTTAAGTAGGTGTTATCAATGCAGCGTTTATGTGTGTGGAATTTGAAGTCAGAAGGACATGATTCTTCTTAGGTTCTTTCATGATAGCAATGGAAAGGAGTTAGCCACTGTGGCACTAGAATGGGTTTGAGAATCAGTTACAAATGTGTCTCCTTTGATATAGTTGATCCTTCCACAATTTTAAAAATCCAGCGTCCGTAGCTCCATAGTTTGCACCGTTTCCCTGGAAGCGAAGTGGTAGTAATTAATAAATAATCCAGGAGTTAGCGCAACTGCCTGTATTACTCTGGCCTGAGCATTTTTCCAGATACTGGCCCTCCTCATTAATCATTATTATTATTATTATAATTATAATTATTATTAGTATTATTATTATTACCAAGTTTTAAAATGAACTACTTTAACTACTTTTCTCCTTTGAAAATTTATATTTCAGACTTGCCAACATTGCAGTGAAACGCTTTAACATCTTTAAGACTATAAAATAATTTCCTTTTGATAAATGAAAGAGAAGAAGAATGTTGAAGATTCGTACGACATTGCTCTTTATACGTGAAACATCGACTCAGTACTGTTGTCCTCTTTTCAATTCTTTGAAAAGAACGAGAAGCCAGACTTAAAAACAATGTTGAATCAGTGAATGAAAAAGTCTTTAATTGTTGAATAAGATAACGTATTTTATTTAAGAGCAAAAGGATACGTAATAAATCTCATTAATCCAGGCAGGTACATTATAACGGTGCCTAATTCTATAAATCAATACACATTAGTAAGACAATGATGCCCATGTTTTTCCTCATTCATGCTATGCTCGTTCCCAGAACATGAAAATAAAAATTACAGCTTAATACTAAGTTTACTGTGCGCACATACGTATGCATAATATATATATATATATATATAATATATATATATAATATATATATATATATATATATTAGTGATGTAGGTCACATCCGCATCCGCACCCGCGGAACATCCGCACATTTTCTCGCATCCGCACCCGCATCCGCACTTTGGACTGCGGATGTCGTGCGGATGTGGACCGTTGAGATAAAATGTCATTAATAAGTGGAAATTATCAAATTCTACTTAATTAATAGAACTAGTTCATTGTGCGCAAAAGTGATGCAAGCGACAAGACGAGAGGCTGTTCTTGTATGAAGTTACTCTCTTGCAACCTACTTAGATCCACGTTACAAAGCTAAGTTATTTTCACCTAGTACATTAGAACGAGTTAAATCATCACTTGGCAAAGCAGTTGAAGAGCTTCAATCTCTTGAATCTGTCGCTTCGCCACCCACCAAAAGAATAAAAGTTTCAGTGACAGAACCAACACCTTCAACAAGCAAATCTATCACAGAATCTGTCTCTCAGTTTCTTGAGTCAAGCAGCAATGACGAGACCTACGCGATGTCAAAAGATGTAGTAAAAATGATCGAGAGCTATCACCAAGAAAAACGCCTGGCTGCATGTGACAATCCTATTAGTTGGTGGAAAAATACGCAGAATATCTATTCATACTTGAGTAAACTTGCAAGGAAACATTTAGCCTGTCCTCCAACAAACGTACCAAGCGAGAGATTATTTAGCAGTGCTGGATTAATATATGATGAAAAGAGAACAGACTGGCAGCAGAAAAGGCAGAAAAATTAATGTTCCTTAAGCATAACCTTCCTATAATTAAGTTTGAACATTAAACGATGAACATCTTAGTTTACTTTATTTTAATTACTCATTTATAAATATGCCTAATAAAACTTTAAACTTAATATAAATAGTTATCAAGCTAATTAAAGATCTCTTTCTATAAGGGTGGAGGTTGGAGAAAGAGGTCGGTGGGGTGCATTTGAGTTGGGTTCACGTCCCGCATCCTGGTAACACAATTATGGTTTCTAATTGTTGCTGAAACTCAACAAAATATAACGAATTTATTTGCAGACGAATTCACTAACTGATTTCTATATTAGTTAGATGCTTGATATTATTTTATATGTTCAGAGAAAAGTACAGCAATTATTGTACAATTAATCAATTATACTACATTATAGCTACAGCTCTCTCTATATAATAACTTATTATATACGTTAAACACAACAAATCTCGAATATATCCTAAAAAATAACGAAAATGTAGACATCCGCATCCGCGGATGTTGAAATCAAACATCCTCATCCGCATCCGCATCCGCGGATGTGAAAAAAATGACATCCGCTACATCACTAATATATATATATATATATATATATATATATTAAACCCGTCATTTCAGTTAGGTCATTTGAAGTAAATTAAGGTGGACGAAAATATTTTCGCCATCACACATGTAAATCATAGCTTTGAAATTCTGTCTGACCCAAATTTATTCATTTCTATGTGGCGCACTGACACTTTTTTGACATGAAATAGAATGTCTAATAACGAACTTGTCATCCCGGTATCAAAGGAGCTCTACATTGACAGAGCAAACTAAGGAGAGGAAAAGAGAACTTTTATGTAGAATACTTTCGGTGTTCTTAAAATTTGAGTATATTGTACATAGATATTCTGAATTTCATTTTTTTTATAACTTTTAAGTAATACATGTAGGTTATAATTTTTGTCTAATTGTACTCTCGCCACCTAAAGAGTACATTTTTATTACATTTTCATCGGTTCATGTATGGACATATACATACGAGTATATACACTTTATTGATCTCTCCCCCTCTCCCCCCTCTCTCTCTCTCCCCCCCCCTCTCTCTCCCCCCCTCCCCCCTCTCTCTCTCCCCCCCTCTCTCTCTCACCCCCTCGGGTGAAGCGTAGTAACTCGAGAGGCAGTAAGCTCGATCTCCGGCGGGCGAACTTTGTTAGCCTCAGGGATAGCGTAGCAGAGATGGGGTTAGAGGTTGGCGGCGATGTTGAGGGAGTGTGGAGTGCATTCCGGGATGAGTTTATGGTGCTGCAGTCTGCTGCCATACCCTCAAAACTGGTCACCCCTGCTTCAACGCAGCCTAAGTGGTTCAATCGTGGCATCGCTTCGGCTATCCGAAATAGGAAAGTAGTGTATAGGAGGGCGAAGGCCAATCGTTCCCACGAGAACACTGAAGCGTATGTCCGCCTGTGTAGGGAAGTGAAGGCGAAGGTTAGGCTAGCGAAACGTAACGAAGAACTACGGGTGGCAAGCCTCTGCAAGAGGAACCCTAAGGAGTTCTTCAGTTATGTTAATAGTAGAAAGCCTATTAGAAGCATGATAGGTCCTTTAAAGGACGGAAGCGGCGTTCTGCGGACCTCCGACGCGGACATCGCTAAGGTGCTTAATGAGTACTTTGCGGGAGTGTTCACCAGGGAGGATACCCGCGTCATCCCCGAGCCAGCTGTGAGGCACGAAGGTGCTGACCTGGATAGTGTTAGATGTACCGCGACAGTCGTTGCTCATAGAATAGACAAACTGAGCGCGTTTAAGGCTCCTGGGCCAGACCAGTTTCTCCCCAGTGTTTTGCGAGAAGTGCGCGACCAGGTGGCTCCCCACCTGGCTACAGTCTTCAACAAATCGTTGGAGATGGGCCAGGTGCCTGGTGACTGGAGAGAGGCCAACGTGACCCCTATCTTTAAGAAAGGGGATCACGAAAGTCCAGGGAACTATCGTCCTATTAGTCTCACTTCAGTTGTAGGTAAATTATTAGAAAGGATAATAGCTGATAGAATCGTTGACCATTTGGATTCCTACAAGCTGCTTGGGGACTCCCAACATGGGTTTAGACGGCATAGGTCGTGTCTCACCAACTTGCTCGAGTTTTTCCACGTCATGTTGAGTGAGTACGATAAGAGTAGGGCGATTGATATACTTTATCTCGACTTTCAGAAAGCCTTTGATAAGGTACCTCACCGCCGGCTAATGGCGAAAGTGCGCGCGCTGGGTATCGGTGGGGAAATAGGTAGGTGGATTGAAAACTGGCTAAGGAATAGGCGGCAGAGGGTGGTAATTAAAGGGGCTAGTTCGGGTTGGGCCTCGGTCACTAGTGGGGTTCCTCAGGGTTCCGTTTTGGGGCCGCTGTTGTTTACCATTTACATAAATGATATCGACGGTGGCATCGTCAGTCGGATCGCCAAATTCGCTGATGACACCAAGCTTGGGGCCAATGTTGGGACGCCCGAAGCGATCGAGGAACTGCGTGCGGACCTAGGTAGGATAGGAGAGTGGTCCGAAAAATGGGAAATGCCGTTTAACTTGGGTAAATGCAAAGTGATGCACATTGGCTACGCCAATCCCAAGTCGGACTACTCGATGTTGGGCAGTAATATCGAGGTGACTGATTTAGAAAAGGACTTGGGTGTGCTAATTAGCAGCGACCTTAAGTTTACGAAACAGTGTGTAGAGATGGAAAAGAAAGCCCAGAAACTATTGGGTTATATCAGGAGGCAATTTCAGTTTCGGAACAAGGAGATTGTGCTCTCACTGTACAATTCCCTTGTTCGGCCGTACCTGGAGTATGCTGTGCAGTTCTGGTCGCCCACCCTCAGGAAAGATATTGAGAGGCTGGAGCGAGTGCAGGCGAGGGCCACAAAGTTGATCCCTTCCGTTAGGCATATGGGCTACAATCGACGGTTACGCGCCCTGAACTTGTTTTCGCTTGAAACTCGGAGGCTGCGCGGTCAACTGATCGAGGTTTTCAAGCTCTTACGAGGGTTCAACGATGTCGATTTTAGAAGTATGTTTAGTTTAAATGATAAACCCAACTCGCAACAATGGTTGGAAGTTGGATTTGAAACGGTTTAGGACTAGTGTGTGTGGGAATTACGTTACGTATAAGATCTGTGACACATGGAACAGGTTACCTTCGGAAGTTGTGAACAGTTCCTCTGTGGATCAGTTCAAGAAAAGGTTAGACCAAATTTTGCACACTCTTTGAGTGTGTAGAAAATTTTCCGTGGCACCCGTTGCCATTGGTACCTCCTCGGTATGGGCCGCAAGGCCTTTTGAGGTACTTCTTTTCCTTGTAACTCCTTGTAACTCTCTCTCCCCCCTCTCTCTCTCCCCCCTCTCTCCCCCCCTCCCTCTCTCTCTCCCTCTCTCCCTCCCTCTCTCTCTATATATATATATATATATATATATATATATATATATACAGGGCGTCCCAAAAAAATGTATACACACTTTAAATAATTATAAAGGCAGTGTTTATTAAAATACATTTCATTTTCAAAATGTAATAGAATCTACAGACATTATTTAATTGTTTTGTCAACGCCTGTTTTCAAACTGACGTCCGTTCTGGTCCAGGCACTGCTGATAACGCGAAGCAATGGAATCGCAAACATCACGAAACATTTCGTTTGGTATTTGTGTGCATTCTCGTTCAATGGCTGCTCTCAATTCAGCGACTGTTGCAGGTTTTATAGCGTAGACTTTGTCTTTTAAGTATCCCCATAAAAAAGTCTAGTGGTGTGAGGTCTGGTGAACGCGGAGGGTATTCTACGAAACCCCTTCGTCCAATCCACATCCACATCGTGCCAAGTACCACTCGCAATACTCCACTCTTCGGTCCGGATCATCTTCATTAATAGCATGGACTAATCTTGGAATGTAACTTTTCCATTGACAGCGCTTCAAAATGCGTTGGACAGACGATTCTGAAATTCCTACCTCACGACTCGCTTGCCGCACAGATTTTCTTGGACTTTGGTGATACGTTTCCAGTACTCTTTCTTGCTTTGTGGGGCTTGTCGATGTCCGTGGTCTTCCGGAACGCTTCTTGTGGACATTCTGAACAGTTCCATCGGCTTCAAACTTATCTCTAATTCGAGTGATGGTAAGTCGCGTTGGTGGATCTGTTTGAAACTCCCTCCTAAACTGTCTTTGCACTTCAACTGCGTTTTCACACTTCCAGTAGCATTTTAGAATGAATTTCCTTTGTTCAAAGCTTAGTCTGACTGCCATTATTAATTCTAATGGGTTTAACTTGGAAAGAAAGAAACATCAATTGAGCTATCAGCTGTTAAAGTGTGTATACATTTTTTTGGGACGCCCTGATATATATATATATATATATATTAGGGTGCCACCTAAAAATCATTTTTTGATTTTTAGGACGGCCCTTTGTGGGATTGTTAGGTTGGGTGAAAAAGCCCTGAATATGAAATTTTAGCCAAATTGAAGGATATTTAGGGGTTCCGCATCGACCATCTCTGGCGTACCACGTGTCAGAAGTAATGAGTTTCTCCAAGAAATTGCTCCAGCTCCAAGGGGTAAAGTAACATGTACAATGTCAATATAAATGCTATCATATACCATGGCGTAGAGGACAGTCACAGCTATATTTCCATAGCATTAAGTTTATTCCATCTCCAATATTTTTTTTATATTAATATTTTTGTCGCGGTTCAAAAGTTTTTTTTCAAAGTTTCACCTTAATACGTTTATGCTTTGTAATCCAAACCACACCAACCGGCAACCAGCTTATAACAACACAATACGCAACTAGCAAACAGTGCAAACACCTTAACAATATTGTTCAACATTATTTCATAATTAATTGGAATAAACTTGTCCCACCATGCCTGGGTAGCAGGATACTATTCTCTGTGTGTAATGTTATTAATAATACAAAATCATTAAATCAATTTCAATTTTATTGCAACAAAACAACTTAATATTATTAAAATAAAAAACATTTTATTCCGTATTAATCATAGTAATATACTGAGCCTACTGGCCATATAAATCAAAATAATAACTAAGAAATAAAGTATATACGATTATACATTGTTATACAGGATTAATAGGAGTAACACCCTATAAAAATGAAGCAAATTCAAATATACCATAAAGTACTCCCAAACCCGTTAAGGATTTCCGCTGCGGGCGCTCGGGTGCTCTTTGCGGTGCTTCTCAACGACTTGCATCAAGTACTGCCGTTGCTCCTCGTCCTTGGTGAGTGCGAGATTGTAGTTCTGCATCAGCGCGACCCCTCGCTCCGCCCGGACATTGACAACGCTCAACGTAGAGACACGGCGTTTCCCCGCCAGGTAGGACGCATTGTTCGACCAGGTAGCCGGCTCCAACTCTAGGAAAGAAGTATTGATCGCGAGCCGCTCGAAAAGAAGCGTGCTGGATGTCGTGCAAAAGTCTGCGACTGTCTTTCGCTCGAGCTCCTCCGGGCAGACGTCCAGGGCAATGCGCTTGGGTGGCTCCTCGGTGCCCTCGACATCCTTGATGGCCGTCGCAATTCGACTCTTCTCCTCCAGCGGAGTGTCGTCATCGAAGAGAGCGAGGGCGGCCAGGTGTTCACTCAGGTACCAGAGATGTCGTCGAAACACAGGGGAGGTAGCCTTGGACACGTCCTTGTCCACCTTGTCGTAGTCAACCAGCGCCTTGAGCATCGCCAGGTCAGTTCGAGGGGCAGCGGCGGGAAGGGGCGCCGTAAACCAGGCCGGAATGTAAACCAGCAGCGCAAAGTTTACGAAGCGCAGGATGCCCCGGGCCTCGCGAGCCTTAATGGGGAGCTGCTGCCGGAAGAGGTGGAGCTTGATGGCGTATATCACTTTGGCCATCCACCGGGCGCGGTGGAGTGCGCCCGGTTCGCATGAAGCGCACACCTCGCTGGGGGACGCCTCCAAGCGCTATGATCGCCAGCTCCAGGAGCTCTCGGTAGTCGTCCCGCGGCTGGCCTTTGGTGATGTGACCCTTGAAACGCGCGATCAGATCGTCTCGCGCCTTGAGCAGCGGCTTAGTAAGGTCTTCCTTGGAGATGGCGCTGAATTGGTCGGTGCAGACGGATTGCCAGCGCTCCTTCAGTCGCGAGAACAGTTTAATGTCAGGACCAGAGGAGGGGCCCATGCACTCGATGAAGGCTTTCTCTGCCACCAATTCTAGCATGTGGTGCTGACAGGCCAGTTCAGCAGCTGCGGTGAAGGCCCTGCTCGATGAAGACGCAAGCGCCCGAAACGACGCCCGTGTTGGCAGCTGTCGTGTCAAAGGAGAGCCCGACGACACGATCAGCGATTCCCCAGTCATCCAACGAGTTCAGCACAGCATCTGCTTGGGCGCGACCAGTTCCAGCAGGCAGCTTCGGCACGGAGAAGTTTGTCGACGCCGTCGCCGGACACGACTATGGCGAGGCGATAGACCTTCTTGCCGCTGAAGTCGGAGACCATCTTCCCGTCCCAGTGAACGATGAGCGGGACACTGGGACCGAACGTCATCTTCACTTCTTTGGCGATTTCCCCTCGATGACGCAATCGCCAACGCCGAATCGTCTCGTGACTGAGAGCCAGTTCATCTGTGTCTTGAATATCCGGACTGGAAGCAGCTGCTTTCATGAGTTGAACGGCTCCACGGTTGCTTGTTTTGGTCCGGTCCAGTGCCGACGCTAGGTCTTGAGTCATGCTCTTTTTGCGACGGCGCTTTGTAGGTGGATTGGTTTCCTCTTCTGTCGAGCAATTAGGCGACGACGACGAGTTTGATGATGTAAGGGTTGCTGTTGCCAGTGATTGCTCTGATTGCTTTTGGCGTTGCCTTTCTTTGGCAGATTCACGCGCGGATGCACGTTGCTCAATTCCAGTGAGGATTTTGTCCACACCGGACATGACACCACGGCGACCCTTTTCGCGTTGAGCAAGAAGGAAGTCGCGATCCTCCTGGATGGTGATGACGGAGAGGGCGTTGTCGAGAGCCACGTCAAAAATGTCATCGAGTCCCTCGGTGAAGGCCGCCCTGGCTACCTCACCTGTGGCGCCGGACCGCTTCCGGCTGCGCTGCAGTGCCTGCCAATTGTCGTAAAGTCTAAGCAGTTTTCGCGCGCGCTTTTGGAGGTCATGGTCGGGATTCTGGCCATAGCCCAGAAAGTATACACCTCGACGATCACATTACGCGCCGCCTCGGCTAGAAGTTTGTTTTGCACCTTATGAAACTGTATAAACCGGCGAAGCACTTCACCATTTGAAGGTAACCTGTTTCCCGTTAGGGGGCTTGGGTTGGCGTGTCCGATTAGCCATATCTCGGTCTTAGATCTCAGTGAGCTTGCGGTAGCCATCACGAGATGATCACGCGTTGAATGCGTGAAGGAGACTGATTCACTGAAGACTGTGACAGTGTGACTCACCACACTAACCCGGCGTTGCGCTGTTGCCAGATCTCAATGCTGAAAAGTAGTGAAAATATATACAATGAGAAGCAAATATTAATTATAAATATTTAAATTTATGAAATGCATAAATTATAGCAATATATATGCAGGGTTGGCTAGTTTAACCCAAATGGTTTAAACCATTTAAAAGAACCATGTTTTTCTGTTTTTTTTTGTTTTTTTATAATTTCAATTTTTACAACACAAATTATTTAATTCATAAACTAATAGCTCTAAAACTAAAACTTATATTTATATTGATAAGACCTAAAAACCATCAGTTCAGGGTAGCCTAGTATGTACGGTAGTATATAATATAGCTACCTTGCACTAGCAGGCCTATTTAATAGTGGCATTGCACATAAAAGGATTGAAGTTACCTGTATCAATTACATTATAAACGCATGTAGCTACAAATATAAGTTTTTATTAGGTTTATTTTCATTTTTGTGAAGTTAGCACTTCTTACATCTAACATCTTCCAATTAAAAAATGAGACAGTCAGCAATTCTAATTTCTGAGTACCAGTACCTAATTGAGTTATCTGAGTTAAGTTTTTTTTTTTTTTAAAACCATTGTTTTTTTTTTTTTTTTTTAAAACAATGGTTTTTTTCAACCCTGTATATATGTAATAGTGCCATGGTTACAGGTTTCCCAGATAAATCCATTATTTTGAACACACGGTACAACAGAAAAGGTCGATGCGGAACCTCTAAATGTACTTCGATCGGGCTCAAACTTCATATTTAGGGTTTTCTCATCCAACCAAATAATATGACTAAGGGCCATTCGAAATTTCCAAATTCTAAAAACTGCCCCTATAGAGTGTGGCACCCTAATATATATATATATATATATATATATAATATATAAATGAACTCAGAATGGTCCCCTGAGTTTTTTATGATACACACAGACCGTGCATGGAACAAGGAACTCTTCTGGGATAATTAAATCCACTATAGTCCGAATAAGTAATGGTAAATGACAAATACCATAGTTTTTCTTTTTCATGATGCTAGCCCGACGTGGGCAACGGGTCTCTCGCAAAGAGGTCCCATAAATATAGCTTCCCTCACCAGCTATCTGCAAAGCAGACAGGATCCAGCTTTGGGACATGGATCTAGGGTTTAAAGCAGCCTAGCCCTGCTACATTTAGAACCTCAATATAAGCAAAAGACTCGCTGCCTTCACGTCAGATTGAATACATCAAAGAAAAAGGGGTAACTATTATATTTTTAGCCAAAAACCAAAACTTAAACCTGAACTGGCAGAATTGAGAGTCCACTTTTCAAGGCACATAACAACTTGAAAAGGACATGTTATGTGCCTTGAAAAGTGGACGCTCAATTCTGCCATTTCAGGTTTAAGTTTTGGTTTTTGGCTAAAAATATAATAGTTACCCCTTTTCCTTTGATGTATTCAATCTGACGTGAAGGCAGCGAGTCTTTTGCTTATATTGAGGTTCTAAATGTAGCAGGGCTAGGCTGCTTTAAACCCTAGATCCATGTCCCAAAGCTGGATCCTGTCTGCTTTGCAGATAGCTGGTGAGGGAAGCTATATTTATGGAACCTCTTTGCGAGTGACCCGTTGCCCACGTCGGGCTAGCATCATGAAAAAGAAAAACTATGGTATTTGTCATTTACCATTACTTATTCGGACTATAGTGGATTTAATTATCCCAGAAGAGTTCCTTGTTCCATGCACGGTCTGTGTGTATCATATATATCTATATATATATATAATATATATATGTATATATATAGTTAAACAGAAAATTTATGATTTCCTGGAGACACGGGAAAGATTCAACGAAAATCAGCATGGATTCCGATCAGGTAGATCATGCCTATCACAACTAATAGAGCACTACAACAATATCCTAGATGCATTGGAAGGCAATGACAACTACGATGTTATATACACAGATTTTGCTAAAGCTTTCGATAAATGTGACCATGGTATAATTGGACATAAAATTAAAGACATGGGAATAACAGGCAAAGTGGGAAAATGGATCGACAACTTCCTTAGTGATCGTCTGCAGGTCGTCAAAATTCAAGGTATATCATCATCAGAATCGGAAGTACGCAGCTCAGTACCACAAGGGACAGTACTGGCCCCACTCCTGTTCATTATCATGCTAACAGACATAGACAGCGGAGTAAACAGCAATAGTATAGTAACATCCTTTGCAGACGATACAAAGATCAGCAGAAAAATCAGCGATGTACATGACGTGGAGGCCTTGCAGAGGGACACGAACAAAATATACAAATGGTCAGAAGACAACAACATGTCATTCAACGCCGAGAAATTTCAGCTCTTGAGATATGGTAGAAAAGAAGAACTTAAACAGACTGCATATTATGCTGCAGATAGACAGGAAATTCAGAGAAGCATGAAAGCGATGATCTCGGGATAATAATGACAGATGATGCGAAATTCGAAACACAAAATCAGATAGCGATAAATAAAGCAAAAAGAGTCGCCGGACAGGTTCTAAGAACGTTCAAGAGAAGGGACAGGACAGTAATGATTCCCCTGCTAAAAACACTGATTATACCAAAACTTGAATACTGCTCAGTTTTGACGTCCCCATATAAAAAGGAAGAAACTAATAAACTAGAAGAAACGCAAAGGCATTTCACAGCTAAGATTGATGGCTGCAAAGAACTCAACTAATGGGAAAGACCACGTAAACTAAATCTGTACTCACTGGAAAGAAGAAGAGAGGTACAGTGCTTACAAGAAGTCTCACGCTTCTGTCTCGTCCCAAGCTAGTCTGTTAAGTATAAAATGGGCGGTCCTTATGGCAGCGGAGGTGTGTTCGGATTGATGCACATAACTGCTCTAACACAATCAATGACGTCCATTATTACGTCACTTTTGCTACATTTTAGTATTTAAAATACAAATGATTAAGAAGCAGAATGGAGCAAGTTTCGGGATGTTGGGATGGTTATGGAGCAATCCTAGTCATCATAATATTAGCTGGGCATTACATTATACCGTCTCAATATATACTGTAGACTGTAGAGTGTAGACTATAGAGAACGACTAATTCGGCAAATATCCCAAATCATGGCATGATACCTAAGTTATTTTGACGCAGGTCTAAATTATTTGCTCAAATGCAATTATTGATATTAAGTAATTGTTGGGAATTGTTGTCATTATTGTTGTTTGTGATATATATCCTACGTGATGAATCTAATGACCAAATTCCTGTGAACCTCTCACGCGCTCGCATTTCGAGGAAGTCACGGTCGTCTCACTAATAGATAGTTTATCCATTGTTTTAAGTGGTAACCTATTAAACGAACTATGTTAAACCTATTCCATCTTATGAAAGTCATTAGTTTAAAGCAAGACTGGTGGGCCGTGAATCAGAGAAATTTGCGTTTTATTTGTTCATCGTAATTATTACGTAATATAGTATACTCTATATAGTAGTATATAAGAGTTTATTGGTAGCATATCATATGACAATTCCCATAAACATGTGATGACCTCGATGTTGCCAGTTTTTATTTTTTTCCTGAAACTATTACCTTCTCATAGTTTGTTTCAACAATGCTTATATTATCATCTCCACGAGCGTAGACATTGCAAGAAAAGATTCTAACTAAGGATAAGTAAAGTTCTTTCATGGTCACAATATATACTTTTATAGATGTCAAACATAAAAATATATAAAATTCTATATTAACATAAATATATATTCGATACACATTTACGTCATGGCTTTAACATCAGTATTTCGTATAGCTTCCTCCAGCATCAATAATTTCTTGCAATCGTTGCGGCATAGAAGAGGCCAGATTGTAGGGAATGTTTGGTGTTCGGCGTAAGCTCTCCCAACTATTCCTCGTGTGAGCTAAAAGTGCTGTTCTTTCATTGCGTTGCTCCCATTCGTTAATCATTATTGCCCAAAGGTTTTCAATCGGATTCAAATCAGGAGAACGTGGTGGCAGAATTAGATTAATAATCTCTGGGTGATCTTCGTACCACGCTCTCACAACGTTAATCCTATGAATGGGACTGTTATCTTCCATTAAGTAAAATGGTTCCGGTGCTGGAACCAGATACGCACGAACACTGGGTAGCAGCACCTCTTCCAGTATCTGGCAATATTGCTCTCCAGTAAAGCGTCCATCTACTTGAGTCAATTCTCCGACACCATAGCCAGACATCCAGCCCCACACACCGAGATTGATGTGACCACTACGTTTGCTCGGGAAAACATTTCCTTCTTCATAGCGTTTTCCGCGCTGCCTCCAACAATGCAGGGAACCATGACTATCTGTTGAAAATGTTTTTTCGTCACAGTACACAACTTTTCTCCAGAATTCTTCCTCCTGCGGCAAGTATTGCAAGGCAAATCCCATCCGCGCCTCTTTATGCTCAATCGTCAATGCAGGTTTTATAGCTGGACGGCGAGAAAAATACCCTGCCTCGTGAAGTCTGTTGTTCACTGTATTTGCGCTACAACGAAGGTTCAGGTGTCTGTAAATATGCGTCGCTGGAACAAGCGGATGCTCTCTGGCATGATTAACAATCGCAGCATCTTCCTCTTGAGATGTTGAACGCGGAGGACGACCTCGGCAAAGTAGCGATTGAGTTTTCTGCTTCATACCGATGAATCCACCTTTCCACAGTGCTTCGATGAACGTCTAGTCGTCTTGATATTTCTCTTATTGGCACACCATATTCATGCAATGTCACCATTGCTCCCCGCATTAGTGCCTGGGTCGTCTCGTGGTGCACAGACGGCCTTTCCATCTTTGTGTAAAATGGCTTATGTGAAGCGTGCTGGGACGATAAAGGAAATGAGGATACCATGCACCCCTTCTGAAATTGATTTCGGTTGTGAAGGTACCAACCCTTCGAATGGTAATAATAATCAGCCAATTTCCTATTTTGTTGAACATATGCATAGAAAATTCGTCTTAAAAGCCAAGGATCCAAAGATTGTCAGCAATAGTTTATATCCCAACTGAATATAGTCAGCCATCAACAGTATAATCATATTTTATTTCCATAACTACTCATGACTACTCTGTCATAGTAAATAACCTTATTATGACTTAGGTAGTAGTGGTAATTCTGAGTGGCGGCCTCTAGCCACATACGTTAAACCTATCAGTGCGTCTAAGACCAGGCTCTTCTGTTTCTGTCAATTCATTGTTAGTTTAAGTATTTTGCTCTTTGTCTTTCTAGGTCTAGGGCATTAAAATAAATATTTGAGTTTGTGTTTAGCATTTCCTCCTCCCTTCGTAGTTCCCTACCCAACCTCGTTT